>JAXGGA010001175.1:62500-166044 GCA_038373865.1 Uloborus plumipes
AAAACATTTATTGAAACAAAACTGGTTGGGTTACAAATAAAAGTACAAGAAATCTAATGCTATACGACTAGATAATGAGAGCTATAACTTCTCATTACGACATATTATTGCTACGATTAAATCCGTATCACGGCGAATCGACGCCAATCGATACGCCACACTTTTTATTCCATTTTAAACAACTTATGCTGCTACATAATAACTTAGGCATCTGCTTCAATTACCGCATATAATTACATCAAATAGATTTGTGAGAACAAAATCACACATTCCTTATCCCATCCCCGATGCAAATGACCCATTTCCTATCATCACTGGCCTTTGTCTCAAAGAGTTAAAATTAGCAATCTGCCTGTGCGCGAGCAAATGAACCGATCACCGGGCGAGATTGGAGAAGGCGAATCATTACTCAACCCCGCTCGAATCGAAACAAGTTATTTAGGAATCGGAAGAATAATAAGATGGATAAAAACTTTTGAAGGCTCATTAATCTTTGAATTTTTAGGAGAGCCTACTAATTGTCCTTGTCCAGATCACATAAAGATCTGAACAAGAGAAGATAAACTTTCTCTTAATGATCGCTGTGGGCTGGCTCTTCCACGATTTTATGGAGCGGAGAAACGTTGCCGAGGATGGAACATTGTATCAAATGTGCTCAACGGAACGTTCAAGAGGAGCACTGCTCCAATCGAAGTGTGGTTTAACAGTGGAGACATCTGTTTATAGTGGCAATTGTGCAGTTGAATTCTCTTACATCGAATTCTGATTTACAAGAGCTCGAGTTAAACGATGACCTCAAATGAAAATGGGAGATTTCTTATTAAAGGAATGCTTTGTTACTTTTAATTATTCTATATCATTCTGAACCGTTGTACTCTTATTTCGCTTACTGTGTTCTTGAATGTAACGCTGTCTAAATCAAAATGGGTCTTACCACAGGTGACATCTGTTTACGGCGACACCTGCACAGTTGAATCTCCTTACGTCGAACTTTAGTTTATCAGAATTGATATTGAGCATTGAAATCAAATCTAAATGGACGATTCGTTGTTAAAAACCTAGCACATCAACACTAATTATTCTATTTTATTCCGAAAAGTTGTACCCTTATTTCTTCAAACTATTCCTCAGTGTAACGTCGTCTGAATTGAGGTGGAATTAACCACAGGTAAATCTGTTTATGGTAGCAATTGCACTATACTACACTGCAACCTTTCTTGACAACAGCATCGTGACGTCAGAGTGACGTTTGTGTGACGTCAGCCTATGAAAAATGAGCTAGATAAAACGTCACAGCCTACTTGGCGAATTAGAGGAGATCGCTGACTGCTTGTGAGCTCTTATTGGCTCCGCCCGTAGTGACGTTCAGTGTCAAGTTAAGTTGCATTCTAGTGTAGAAAATTTCCTTGCACTGAGCATGGATGTAAACATACCTGTGAAAACGAACATATGGATTTAAAATAGACCGCTCAATGTTAATGCATGCAGCGTTATTTCTAGCAATTCTTTTGCTTTTGTCACACTTTTTCCACTGTGTTCATTGGAGTTTTTTTTCTGAAATGAAGCATAATTTATAGGTGAGGGCATCTTTTTATACCAGTAATTGGACATGTAACTACAGCCCTATTTCTACTGTAATTATTTTTAGTTTATAAATGGAGTATTAATATTTTTTTTCTCCGAACTTCTCATTCTTATGCATTATTCTGTTTGCATTGAGGTGTGATTTGCAGAGGCAAATACTTGGGTTTATGGTTGCAAATGCAGTACTGAATTTCTTGCATTGTGCGCATACCCCGCATTTAAAGGCGTTGAACGAAACTGTTTGGTTATACGTCAAACCCTTATAGGGTCTACCCTACATTTTTCTTTTTCTAGAATTCTAGTCTTTGTGTTTCTTCTGCCCTTTAACCTTTTCTATTGTTTCTCGAGTTATCCACTGTGTGAATGAAAGTAGCCTTTATTTTGGTGACATCATTTTATAAGTAAATATTCAGTTGAATTATTTTGTAATGAACTCAATTTTACAAGCCGGTATTTAATGAGGTCATGGAATTACAATTTGCGTTTCTATATTAAGCGCATATCCATCACCACCCTCTTCTCTCTTGATATGAATGATAAAGCATTTTGAGCTCTTTCAACCATCTGCTGGACATTAGAGGTAATTTTCGAAAATTTAAAAGACAGCGTACTTTATTCAATTGCTAGAGAATGTCCTCACTTTTTCAATATCCACTTTTAATCCGTTATATTTGTCCAAACCATAGGTTTGTGATAAAAAAAAACATTTCACAAGGAACCGCTGTGAAAAGAATTAAATTGTGACTCCGGCTAGTAGTAGTACTGTCCGTCCTTGAAAACCGCACCTAGCAGTCGCGAACAGTTCCACTTAAAAAAGGGTAGATGGGTTGTGGGTGATAGAGTTCCGAAGTTTTCAATTTAAAACTTGCATTTTCTTTAACGTTTTGACATGTTCAACTATCTATTTGAAATTAGTATCGTTCTACGTTGTTTGATATGGCTCAAAATGCTTTTTATTATTCTTCCCGTTTTGTTATCTTACCTAACACGCCTATTTCAGTAAGATCAGAGAAGACCTGACGCATGCGTAAATGCGCGAAAGGTTTTACCTAAGAAGATCAGACAGTAATTCTAGTAAAATTTCCGTACCGTAAAATTGGGTGTATAGGAACAGCGGGGTCAATCGGAACAAAACTTCTCGACCGTACAAAGAAATTCTTCATAAATATACTATTGGGTATTTTTCACCGTGAATTTTTTTTTCGAAAGGTAAGATCATAGGAAGTAGGAAAAAATTACTTTTGTCAATCTGGCAACGCTACTGGCTTCTAAGGCGGGCTGCACGTGGAATGCTAGAAAACATCACATTTTCATAGACTGCAAAACTTCATATGCAAGAACAAACCTTCTTATATTTAAAAACTCAGAGTGGTATGTTTCAATTATACATGTATCTGAACAACAGAATACCACATTAGAATTTACATTTTTTATAAATTGTGTCATAAAAATGAAGAATTCTGAAAAATGCCATAGGAAAAAAATTTGCGGGGTGAATCGGAACACTTAGTTTTGTTGTTCCAATTCAAACTTATTTGAAGGAAACTGTTTGAAAAATCAAGATTCTAACCCCAATTATTCAAATCAAGACAAGGACAAGGATTTATTACTGTTTATCCCTTCTCGTGAGCAACTAGATCTTAAAATGACAAAAAGTTGTAGATTTCAAAAGTTTTTTCTCCAGGAGACTTCTTTTGACTTAAAATACGAGGGGAAAAGTCACATAGACTTTATGTAGCAAAAGTTCAGCACACAGACAGTGATGAATAAGCGAAAAAATATTTCAGGACAATCCCCGAAACCCAGAAATTTCAAGAAACTAAAGAAAAGGCAGAGTTCATCCCAGGAGATGTTATGAAAAAAAATAAGCCAAGTCACAATTGCTAGTTTTAAGGACAAGTACATATTTGTGGACGACATGAGTGACTTCCATTCATGTTAAATCTTTGTATTTCAATTCAAAAACATTTCTTAAAATTACTTTTCATTTTTCATAAGTTCAAAATTATTTTGAATTTTGACGAATTATAAACGTTTACTGGTATTGAAATTATACATTTATTCAACAGTAATTATCTGTTCTTATTCTCCCCCATCAATATTACTTATGTTTATGAGACCTATTACAGGTTAAATTGAAAAAAAATAAAAATTTAGCCAGGTGTTCCGATTGACCCCTATCTGCGGGGTGAATAGGAACACCTATAAAATGCTATGTATATGAATAAAAACTGTTCAATATGTTTTGTACTTGCTCGGAATATCAAGAACAAACCAAGACCGAAGTTTTTACCCAAAAATTTAAATTAAAAAAAAATCTTTTAATTACTTTTTTTACAGTCAAAGCGGAAAAGTGTTCCGATTAACCCCATTTTACGGTACGTATATAGATTATTAATGAAGTTCTGTACTAAATCTGAATATACAATTCAGATGTGACTTTGAAATCTAAATTGAGCATTACTTCTGATTTTTGTTACTTTTATTTTCTATTGCGAAGTGTTACCTGTCCGAATGAGTACAGAATTTAACATTGGTGATATGTTGATAAACAGGTGTTCTAGGTAACAAATATCAAACCGAAGTACAACTATAACTGTATAAATTATATTTAAAATAATAGAAAGGTATTTTCGTTCAGTTATTTTGTAACTAAATGTCACGGAATAGAAGTAGATTCATAAACTGTTTTTAAAAAGCATAATATATTAGAAACTACAATATATTGTTACCGATTTCATATTGTTATTACTAAATATATGGTACATATACTTAAAGTGAAACTTTATATATTAAGGTATTTAAATCAACACTTTATTTAGGGAAAACTACTGTAAGACTCAAGTAGGTAACAGTATGTCTGAAAAGAGGATCGTTTAACTTTTCTTTAAAAGGGAAGGCCACTTTTTTCGATTCCAAAATTGAGGTTACTAAGACTTATTCCAACGGGATGAATATCAGGATCAATGTAGTTCTAGTCTTAACTACATTTTCATAAACGTCGTCAAACAAGTTTTTTAATTATATTTTTTCGGTACAATTGCAAAACATCAATGTCGGAAAAACATCGAATGCAAAACTTTGTTTTGAGAAAATCATCGAACTATAGGTTTAATACACACATTGTGGTATTTATATCGATTAATCAACGGTTTAGTCGCCTGTTACGACGATAATTTCGGTATTTCTTTACTACAGCGATATTAGTGGAGTAAATTTCTTCTCTAGGAGACTTGTTGGCATATGATATACTCACAGCATTTTAGTTTTGTGCTGACTGTCAACGTTTGTCTTGTAATTAGCAAGCGTTGTAAGACGATTCTATCTGAATGAAGGGACAAAGAAAAATTTTAAGCGCGTGTCTTATTCATTTTAACGTGACTCTGTTTAATTTAGAGGCAATTCCCCATCCATAACGGCAAGCCGAGATGGCTCTGCTTCCATCAGTAAACCGAATGTTCGCTTATCAATCTCAACTGTAGTCCAAGGGTATGTTTTCTAAAGAGGGAAATGGAAAAAATTTATTAAGTTAAACAGGCCCGTCATTTAGGGGGGCAGGGGGGGGTCAATTGCCCCACCCCTGACTTTGAGAAATCAATGTATTTACATATAGTAAGTGGGCGTGGTTTTTGTTGTTTTCTTGTGAAATTGTATTGTGTTTTTACCCTTTGCCCCCCCCCCCTCCACCTGGAAAAACTTGAAATGACATCCCTGAAGATCAAAGAAGAATAATTGTATTAAAGAAAGGGCGAATCATAAATGAAAGTTTTCAAATAGTGATGCTATAAGAGTTGAGTGGGGGAAAAATTTATTCTTTTATAAAATACTATGCTCATAAAAGTAACTCTCTGACAAGTTGTTTTTAAAGCCAGCAGGCTATACTATGAGAAGATGTCGTCACTATACTGTGCTGCAAGGTTTCTTGACACTGGCGTCGTGATGTCAGCGTGACGTCAGTCAATAAAAAACGAGCTAGATAAAACGTCACAGCCTACTTGGTGAATTAGAGGAGATCCTTAACTGCTTCTGAGGTCTTATTGGCTCTGCGCGTAGTGACGTTTAGTGTCAAGTTAAGTTGCTTTCTGGTATAACTAGAATATTTAAAAGGAAAGAGGTATTGTTTTTATTTTTCAATTAAGGCAGTAAATAATAACATTACATCGTTTAAGAAAGATCATGAAATTTAAAAAGAAAAATGTACTTTTTTTTTCCAAAATAAAGCAATTGAAGTTTCCTGCATTGAAAGAGGGGATAACTAAGTAGCAAGGGCGGATCTGGAAATATTTCAAGGAAGGGGCGATTGATTTTATTACGTATCCTTTGCTACACATCTCTGTTTACAAATGTTGAGCTCATATGTTTTGGACTTCAATTGCGAAAAGTTTCCCGAGGAGAGCCCTAAACCTCCCTTCTTTTAGCATGAAAGATAGTCTAAAACTGTCGTTTTTGAACTTCAATTTTGAAAATTTACCAGTGGTGGGTCCCTCAAGGGGGTGCGATCGCCCCATTGCTCCTTCCTTGCATCCGTCCCTGCTAAGTAATGTGTCCAGAAAGCGGTAAGCACGAAAGCGAAGTGCTTTTTCTTATAAAGGTTGATAACCGAGAAACACCATTTTTAGACTACGCTCATAAGTTTAAGATCCCTCTTAAATTTGATCATAGTTCACAGCGATGATGTTTATAATCTTTCATTTCTTGTTACGCCAGCAATACTTTTCAGGAAAAAACAAACAAATCACGTGACCCCCGAGATGATTTGTGTCTGCGACCGTAATCGCAACAACCCACCTCATCGTAAAGCAAACTCTATTTATTCTAAAAAGACACGCTCGAATTATTCCGAATCAGGAATTACTAAGTTAATGTTCCTTTTTGCAGAGAGCCATTGTTTTGGCAAACCATTATAAGAGAAAGAAATTCTGTAATGACCAATCGACCAAATTTGATTTATAAGTGGATAAGAGATAATTGCGGTGATAAATCTTCAACTTTGTCTTTTCCCGTAATGGGTAAATATAAAAGGGAAAATATGCCGTGAGTCGAATGGCCTCTTAAGATATGATAACTTAGATAAGGTCCAATGCAATTAAATAAAAAAAATGTTTACTTTCTTTCAGTTTATTGTATCTCTTCTTTCTAAAGAACGGAGTATTATGACGTCTATGACCGCTGCGTCGGTCAAAGGAAGAAAAATTTCGTCCCAAAAATGACTTTTTTTTTAAAGCTGTGAATGTGAAATTACTTTATTTGCACAAGAATTTGCATTTTAATAACTTCATTCATTTGTATATCAGCTTCACACCTATTGGTTCAAGCTGATACATTTCGAAAAAATGGTTGAAGATTTTCTATATGAAAAAAAGTATGCTAACGAAGGCTAATTTGAAAACAATATTTGTTAGAAAAATAGTAATAATGTTACGTAATATCTTATTTCGGTGCGAAACATTTGTTGCAAAAATAGGAAAACTCAAAATGTAAAATGTTTATCAACTGTACCCTATTAATAGATTTTTGGCGCGAATCTCTTAACAGAGAGTGGTGTAATAGAACGTTTCTCTCGTAGTAACTGAGCTACTACGAAATGTGTCTAGAACGGTAATGCGAGGATTCAAACTAAATTTTGCAATCAAATGGACCTTAATACTGCCGTGGGAAGGTAAGGGATAGTAACTTTAGAAATAAGTTTTTGAGACATTTGAAGAAACTCGTTTTGGATTCCAATCTAACAATTTGGTGCAATAGATCGCCTCCTTAGTTATGTTCCTTCCTTTCCTTAACTCGTTTCTCTCGTTTGACGTGATAGGAATAACTCAAGAAGTAATAAAAGGATTCAGTTAACAAACCTGATACGGGCGGACTTCAACAAATGCCGTGAACTGCACTGTTGGTGTTGTTAGCCTATTTATCTTAAACAGTAAGTAACGACTCCTGTTCCTTCCTTTCCTTAACTCGTTTCTCTCGTTTGACGTGATAGGAATAACTCAAGAAGTAATAAAAGGATTCAGTTAACAAACCTGATACGGGCGGACTTCAACAAATGCCGTGAACTGAACTGTTGGTGTGGTTAGCCTATTTATCTTAAACAGTAAGTAACGACTCCTAAGCCAGGGCTAAGGCAGAAACATGCACTACACCACCAACTCGTTTATTCCATCCATGGACTGCAGTTTCGTAGGAAGTAAACGAGCGGAAGGCAGAAATCCTCTTATAGAGCAAAGAAAGCCAAGAAAAAAACTGGTAGCTAATGTGAAATTAGAACACCAGCAGCAACCTATTTATATTGCAAGACATTACAAATTAAAACATTACAAACTTATGAAATAAAATATCTCTAAAAAGATTACGGTAAGTACACACATACAACTATTTCTTTCTGAGATTATATCCACAGATTGCCTCTAAAGGGTTCTAACCCTTTGTGGCATTATATTTGATGGTTTTCCATTGGGTATTATTCACGTAAACGCTACATGTGTATACGTAACTTCTGTATGTCATTTTCGATGTATGAATGTTTTTTCAATCATAAATGTTTATGAGATGCTAAACGATCTTTACTGCCATTGCATTCTCTGCTGCTGAAAAAGTAGGCTAAGTCAGAGTCGTTTAGTTTAAATTTGCAATACAGATAATTTGAAAGAAATTGGGAAATTTTATCATGATGGCAGTGAAAAACTTTTTGTTTTCTAGATTGAGCATAAATTTAAATTTCGTATAGGAGAAAAACTTTGTTTAGCAGTAAAATTTTATTTAAAAATATGCTTCGATATGTATTATTTTGACTTCTGTTTTTATGTGCAATATCTCAATAATTATAGATTTATACTACATTTGAAGAACATTTCTTCAGTGATCTGCTTATAGTTAGTGCTTCTCAGCTTTTATTTTAAGCATAGTATTTCGTTTTTATAACTTAAGATTTTTTTAATAAAGTGCACCTTCCTGAAAATGCCTAATAAAACGAGAAGACATTAAACCAACTTCATCAATTCAGGACTGCTAGGAAATCGATTTTTACGTTAGATGAGTAATCTTTTCCTCTTTCCCTCCCTCCTAGGGTTAAAAAATAAAACAGGGCATCTTCGTGAGGGTAGGGGTGGATGAAAAAATAAAAAGAAGAGAAATAAAAAAAAAATCTCATCTCTTAACATCGATTTCAGGCCGCTGTTTTAAAGATAGGGAAATGTTAAAAATCCCTTTATTTCGTCCGTAAAAAAAGGAAATATAACGTTAGACATGCTGGCGAGAAGGCGGAAAATGGGGGGAAAAAGACAAAATAGGGAATTTCTGAACGGGGAAGACATATATAAAAATCAAATAAAAGTGGAGAAGATTCATCTGCCAAAGCCATCTGATAGTAGATTAAGAAAAAGTGGTCTAATGCTCCATTTTTAAGGCTTTTAATTTTCTCCGGAAATGTTACTTTTTGTTTGGCTAGTAAATGTATCCCTTCAAGAAAAAAATGATATCACACATCTTAATGCTGCTCAATTCTCCCCTACTTTAACAATAATACATAAAAATGCTTAACATAATGGCAAGTTCAGTAGAAAAAGCAGCAACATTTCTATAGGATTGAGAAATAAATTTAAGATTTAAAACTCTCAATCACTATCGTTTGGCCAACTGTACAACTGATAAACTCTACCGTTGCAATGAAAACTGCATATATATGCTTTCCAAATTTATAAGAAACTTCTTTTTTTTTTTTAAAGCAAACCGACAGGGCTTTAAAAAGGTACACTATTTACAGATGTTCCCTTCTTTTTAATGAAGAAGTTGTTTTTTTTTGTATCATTCAAGCACGTGTAATGCGGTTTTTCTAAAAGATGTCGTACTCATTGTAGTTCTGCAAGAAATGTAATTCCCACTCAAAGGGGAGATAGTTTTAATTACAAGTTTACAACTTACGTCAGTGAATTGTTTTCAATTGTTAATGAATTTCAGCTTATTCAAACACAGTAGCGTAGCTAGGGGGCCCAGCGCCCGTGGCGAACTTGAAAAATTGCGCCCCCCCCCCCCGCCTTAGAGGTTGTTCTGATGGGAGGTCATTGTAACCTCCCAAAATGTTTTTACTCCAAAAATTTTTGTTTATTTATTCGAAGTTTTTGCAGAGAATGTTGCAACCTTTTTTTTTCCTTTTCTTTCTTTCAGCATTTTTAACGATGCTTAGTGTTCCCCCTCATGTTATGTACGCAAAATATGTCTGCTTGTTCGTATTATTGGGTAAAATTCAATTTTTATTTTTTACAAGTTTATTTTTCAATTTGCGAATTTTGTCTTTCCAACAATTTTAGTTCGTGGTGTTCCTATCTTTCCCCATTATTTCACATAAATTCAAAAAACAAATAATTCTTGCAATTTGTTATTGAATATAGTGTGGTTTTTTTCCCACACAACAGCTTTTATTTTAAATGGAATTTGTTTTAAAACACTAGATAAACATAACTTGTTCATTTTAAATAAAAATCAAAGCATCGATTCTATTGTAATTAGGAAATCTAAAAAAATATAAAAAGCATAATTAATCTGAAATTGGCTTAATAAAAACGACTCCTTGCATACAGGCAAAATAAAAGTTCGCTATATTAGGCCTCCGATTATTTTTTATAAATAAATACTTTTCATTTTAAGTATTTAAAATGCTCCACAGACCTGCCGTTTTTGAATACTAATATTATCTATGAGGGGAGTTAGGAGAGGCAATTGTTCCCTCCCTGGCTTTAAGAAAGTACCAAATATATTTTCTTGAATTTTTTTTTTAATACAGCATATACAAACATGGACCAACAATAGAGAAGGTATTGGCGATTACCACAACGACGCGACGGTGCTTGAACTGAGAATGATAAAAAAAAAAAAAAAAACTGATTAGCAGATATATTTGTGTACCATTTAAAAAAAGTGGCTTGCCCCCCTGATGTAGCGTAGAGTACACGTTTTTTCCCGCAACATTTACTTGGCGTTTCCTTGTTCAGTAATACATGAGAAACAATAGCTATTTTATTTATTTTGACAATAGAGCACAAAACATATTGCACTAGCGTGGTTACAATCAAGCTCAAACACTCCCACAAAAATACTAAAACGGTAATGAGTATAAAAAACAAAGTGGTGCTATATATAGTTTAGAAGTGAGAGCACTTCATTAAACTACACATAAAATAGAAACAATTCCAAAATACGAAATCGAAACTCACTAAAAAAAGATTAATTTATTTGTTTTTTTTTTGTTTTTTTTTTTCTTTTTTTTTTGAACCTTCTAACCATCATTGAACATACTGAGTCATCGAAGCACAAACAGCGTTTGAAAACGTTACTTGTTCAAAATCGCGGGCTGCTGTACTTGTGTTACTCATTTTTGGAATCTTCATTTAATGTGGGCTGTTGGAACAAATTTTTTAAATTGCGAAATGTGGAATAGTCGTTTTTCAGAAACCGCCCCTTCCCGTTTTTGAGAAATACTGTTTTCTTGCTAGTTTTCGCCTCAGACAAATTGTTACCAACAGAGGAGTTATTTTCTGTCATCATAAAATTGCATGTTTTCAACAAAAGCTCGCTGATTTTTAACATCGTAGAGCGTTATTTCCGAAGTATAGTATGTAATTGATAAGTTAAAGTGATATCATGAAAAAAACTGCTAGAAAGAAGCGGAGAGAAAAGGTTTATTTCCATCTCTTTTAAGGACCGGCCGATTTCAGATCAGCCTATTATAGACTTCAGACCCCATATAACTAAATTCTATCGTGCCAGATAGACTTAAGTTAACATCTGTGTATCCAACCGAAATCTACCAAAGCAAACTTGCATATTTTGTATGGTTTGTCTTGTAGCGATGGGGCGCAGTTAAAGCTGCTCCGGGTGTCAATCAAATTTTCATTTTTCAGTCTGTTTGGGCTTGACCAATTTTTTTAAATTATTTTATTCGGTCAAAATGCCGCCCCCTGGCTGCTGCGCCCGTGGCAAGAGCCACTCCTGCCAACCCCTAGCTATGCCACTGTTTAAACATAATTTAAGTGGTTTTGTGATAAGCTATAATATTATGGTTAATATTTTATAGGTCTAGACTAGCGGATGGGCCGTGGTAGCCCGATCGGTAAGGCGTCGGACTCGTGACCGGAGGGACCCGGGTTCGATTCCAGCCGATCAAAGATCCACTCGTCTTGATTAATGGTGGCTGGGGAACGTTAAAAATGTCGTGGTCACAAAGACCTCCAAGTCAAACGATACCTCTGGGGGTGCTGGGTCAAGGGTTTGCTCGACCCTTGGTTCTGGTTCAAAATGAACACAGCGCTCTTCAGGGTCCTATCTCGGTTGAACCACGAGTTGTGGTAGGTACGGGGGACCCTGGAGTGAGTAAAGTAAAGTAAAGACTAGCGGTTGCCACTCACCAGTGGCGACTAAAAATTATTTTTGGCTACTACAAGAAGTTATGTTGGTCGCAAAACTGGAGACCTACTTTTTTTCTGAACAAAAATACTATTATACTAGCTTATTATGCTCTCATCAGCATGGAATACGAAAGAGTATTCCATGCTGATGACAGCATAATAAGCTCGAAACTGCAGTCCATGGATCGAAATAGCCGAGTTGGCGGTGTATTGCATGTTTCTGCCTTAGTCCTTGCTTAGGGGCGGTTACTCACTGCTTAATATTGTATTTGTTATTTAAAAAAGAAAAAATTGACAGCTTGAATTCAAATTATGTTTTCCGCAATGACGAACTGCGATAGGTGTGCGTGCGTGTGTGTGTGTGTGTGTGTGTGTGTGTGTGTGTGTGTGTGTGTGTGTGTGTGTGTGTGTGTGTGTGTGTGTGTGTGTGTGTGTGTGTGTGTGTGTGTAACTTCGCTACCATGTCCTGCATGGTGGTGAAGGAGCAGGGGCCGGTGGATGACTCTGGAGGTGGCGCAGCTGGGCGCCCTGTTGCACACTTCGAGTCCATTCTGAAAAAGCGACTACACGGGGTCTGAGGTCTAAAAATACATAAATAAATAGAACAAATATCAATTGAATCGATGAGTGCATAAACAACGTCAGTCCAGAACTTCAAATTGTTCAGGAGAGAGAAAAACGTCTTAGTTCTAGCATTGTTTCTGCGGTCAACGTTCAAATAACAGGCATCGTATCTTTCGAATTAGTAACCTCACTGACGTGATTTTTGACCTTAACACGCATCTTTCCTCCCTCAACTTGTTTCTACCAAAAACGAATTTTCGAATTTTTGTGACTGATGTTGTTTTTGCACTTACCGATTCAATTTGTCATTGCTCAAAAACAAAGAAAATTTTCAATATTAGAAACATTACATTTTTTCTAACTGATTTTTTTTTTAAATAATGAAATTTCTACTAATAATAAAGCTGCAGGTGGGTCTGTTTTTCCTTCTTTCCTTCTGTCTGTCTGTCTGTTACGCGCATAACGCCAAAACCGTTCGGTCGATGGTCATGAATTTTGGCACAAAATTAGTTTGTAGTACGAGGTTATGCACTATGAAGCGATTTTTCGAAAATTCTATTTCGCTCTTTTTCTATTCTAATTCTTAGTGGAAATTCGATAAAATAGGGAAGAAATATTTCATACACATTTTTAAGTTTTAAGTCATTCGAAAGCTTGAAATTTTCTGCTAAAAATGATGTCAGTTTGAAGTTTCTACGAGCATTAGAAGAGGTGTAATAATTGTTTTTAGAATACCGAAAATTCAAGGCTTGCCTTCAGCAAAGCTAGCCAAACGATTTTAAAATGGTTAAGCTTGAGAATAAAATTTGAAAATAAAAATGAAATGAATTATTTTATCAACGGAAATCAACTTTTCATGTTGTTTCCATGGTTACGTTTTTATACCTCTTTTTGTTTCATTCTTTTTCCCTTTCTTACAGCTGAGATTCCGATTGTCTGCAAGTTATTTTTAGCCTTTTCTTGGTTTGAATGAAATGAACTGAAGTGAAGTGAAACATGAGATAAAAATAATAACAGTTGACGGAACGATGAATTGATTTTGTTTCAGCTTGAGTTGTAAATAGCCGATATGTAAATAATTTATTCTAATATAATATTTGATGAAAAATGATTTCTCTTTTCGAATATTCTCTTCACTACAGCGACACGATTGCAAGCGCCCAACATGAAGCGGAAAGTCGGTAAGATTTTACCTTCATAAGATTATTTTAAACCATCCGCTAACACACCTTTAATAATTTTCAAAATGTATTTGTGTTTGTAGCAATCCAAACTCCTAGCCTTATTAAAATGAGTTATTTAACTGATGGAAAAATCGTCTGTTTTTATTTTCTCAGTTTTTATCGAATTAAAGTCGGTAAATTATAAAAATATCGTATAAATTGCGATATTGCAACGTTATTTCTAAAGTGTTTCATTTCGAAAAATGTATTATTTTGTTTTTGAAGTTATGAAAAAAAACTTTCTTCTTTCAAACTTTGGTAAGATTGTTGGTTTCTGCAAACAACAAAATAATTCTTATTTTCTCTTTTGGCAAATTTTAATATCATAATTTTAAGGAATTATAGTTGAATTATAACTAAAATAGAGTATTCTTTCCGCTATATCAATTATTTAACAAATGAACTTTTAATTTTATACCACGGACAAAGCCGTGCGGGTACCGCTAGTTTTAAATATTACTGTTTCAGGTTCATCTTATGCTACTGTTTTGCGTATTTCTACATTCGTATTCGTTTCTCGTACGTGGCTTTCTGATTTTAAAGGTTCCTTGAATGTTTTGACGAGAATATACTGTATTGCCTAATACTGAGATAGTGTACTTAAGTTTGGAAAAATCCCCGAGAAAGTGCTGGCTTAACACGAATCGGAATTTTCGATGAGGATGAATAAAGCACTGTAATTTTATCAATCTTTTTAACCTTAACATCTTTTTACTTTCCCCATCAAAAATACTCTTCCGTAAAAAAAAAATCACTTCATTACATTTATCGTTATTTTTGTCAACAATTGGACTTGCGTAATAAAAATAACAATATTTAAAAAGAAACTTTTTTTTACAAAATAAGTTTTTTTTTCGCTAGCTGACGTCACAAGTGAACGAAACGCTCCAAGCAAGGCCACTTCACAAACGAGCCACCATTTTGGGGACGAATTTGCGTCGTTCTGACCTTACAAGAAAGTTTCTCCACTTGCGACAGCATACGAAACCTCGCTTCGTTTTGGAAGTCGGACATTAAAAAAAAATAATTAAAACAAAATTGTCGGGAAAATGATAATATTTTCTGGTCATATGTAATTATTATTTACTTATTTTTTACTTATTCTACCAATGTCAATGAATAAAATTAGTACTTCTAACTGAAGAAAGCGCCTCCATTTACCTACCATCAGGTAAAACAGGTTATGTACTCAAGGCCTACATGCACATACACAGAATACTGGGAACATCGTTCGATAAATTATTGAACTTGTGAAATACTATCTTGTTTATGAACCATCCAGTAATGCATAAGAATAGAACATTACCTCGTTACATTGGCGTGTTTATAAAGACAAAAGTTTAGTATTTGAATCTATTCTCCTATCGTAGTTAACCAAAGACCATTTCCTTAGTGCCCCTAATTTAGGGGGCAAAACTATATAGGACTTATTTTTTTTTTTTTTTTTTGCATTAAATAGGAATTTAGAAGTACAGCAAAAAAAAATGCTTTGATTTTCAAATGCTCAAAATCAAAAGGAAAATTTAATTTCAACAATCCTATTTTTCAAAATTGGTAATTTAGTTTTTATTTTCAAGACAGATTTTTAAGATATAAAAAAGTATCAATTTTCACAAATAACATTTATTAACAAAAACCATTTTACTTATATTAATAACAAATTTCCAACTTCAATCGACAGATGCAAAATATAAACATCAAACAAGGCCCAATTTATTACTTTTTACAGTCATGAATCATCTGTTTAAGTATTTCTACAACTGCTCCGCTCCCACGAAAAATCCCTACTTTTCCCTGCGCCACACATTTTTTCCCCTCCATCCGGGACTAAACGATTCCTTGCACCACTTTCGATCTCAACCTCCCAAACATTACGACGAAACTACAGAGAAATATGAAGTTAAAAGAGAAAAAGGTAATTTAACTTTATAGCGGTTATAAAAGCTCTCTTTGATAGACGCTCCCGAGTATTTTCTCCCGCTCTCCCCTACGCTGCTCCCACCAAAAAAGGGGGATTTTACTCTCATTGAGTACTTACTCGACTGGGCTTCCAGAAGATGCCGTAAAATGTTTAAAAGCTTAATTTTGTCGGTGGAAGTGGGTTGTTATATTTTAAGGGGGCTTGTAATGTTTGTTGAGTTGAAGTTGAAGTGCTCATCTGGATTTGTTATATAGGGATCTCTTTTCATTCGAGATCCCCTCTCCGTCTTGTTATTCCACATTTCTAAGGGAATTTTTAGGACACATTTATTGCCTCTTTGAGAAATGAAGTTGATGCGCCACTTTGATGGTTTATCCGTTGATGATAATAATCCGTGAATGGCAATTGAAGTAATTTTCCACCAAAATCTATTTTAGAATTTTAACCTTATGCATTTTGAAAATGATGTTACATTTTAAAAGCTTTTCTTACTATCGCTAAGCCAAAGCGCTACATTCCAATTTGCTGGTATGAAACCTCTTTGAATTCAGACTCTAATTTTCAACTTATTATAATTTGCATTTTACTTTACTTTTGTTTTATTCATCAATGATACGAATCCGTGAATGACAATTGAAGTAATTTTCCGCCAAAATTTATTTTAGAATTTCAACCTTATGTATTTTAAAAATAGTGTACGATTTTGAAGGCGTGTTTCTTGCTGTCGCTAAGCTAAAGCATTAAAAGATAGTCAGCTGCTATGAAGTCTCTTTGAATTCAGACTCAAATTTTCAACTCATTTTATTTCTCTTGTAGGATACTTTTGGTTTATCTGTTGATGATAATAGTAATCCGTGAATGGCAATTTAAATAATTTTCTTCCAAAATCTATTTGGACTCACACCTTCAACAACCGAGCTATAGACATCTGGCTGAAGGAAATCCGAGTTGTTGACCTGGTGTGCTTCTATATTTTCAACAGGGTTTTTCTTATTCAACTTTACCTCTTTGCACATATTTACACATTAATGCACTTATACTCACATACACCAGCTCTAGACTTTTGTTCATAGGGCGGTAATTTTCAATGTTTATAAGTGACAGGGGGGGGGGGATTTTCTGCTTTAATGTTTTATTTTTCAGGAAATTTGGCCCAATATTTGAGAATACACAATTTTTCCACTGATCAGTTTAATAGTTTTACACTTTTGGCTTCAATACGCTAAATATAAGAATGCTTCTGAAGAGATGAAAGCTACCATCGCAAAAGTAAAAAATACTGAAAAAAAAAAAAAACATGAAAGCATTTTTTTTCATAAAAATATCTTTAAGACACTACACCAAAAATAAACTTTTTTCTAAAAAAAAAAAAACTGTTGAACAGTACTACAGAAAAAATATAATATCTAAAGTTATGATAGATTTGACCATTAAAGTACAAGAAATATTTTAATGTCTGTTTTTAATAGAGTATTTCGAATGAATAACCTTACAAAAACGATGCTATTTCGAAGGAGTAATGACAACAATAATTGCTAAACTCTACTGAACGCCATTTAAATATTATCGTCAAGATAAATAAATAAAAAGAACAATCAAAAAAGAAAGAAAGACTCACATAAATGCTTTTCAAAACCGGAACTTTGTTCATTTACAACAATAAAAAAGGCTGCTAACAACTTTTGGAACAGGTTATGGGAATGTGGCAAAAGCGCAGACGATTCCACAAAAATCCTCCCAAACTGTTATCGCAGTCGACTTTTAAATAACAGCATGTCAATGAAGAACTATTACGTGTTCTTATCTCATCATTTCATCTGAATTTTGAACACGGAAATTACAGTGTTCTCACAGCATTGAGGTGCGGTGTAACACACTGTAGCGATGCGAGAAAGGGGTATTATATCTGTTTTAGAATCGCAACTGACTTCATTCTGTCATAAGTCTTTGTGGAGAAGAGGATTTGACCCCCTCCCCCCTTTCTTAAGGTTTAGAAATTTTTCATATCTTTTCTTTACTAAATCATCTGTTAAACCTGACTTTGAAGAAACCGGTAAAGATAGTTTTTAGTTCTGACTTTCGTGTGCTATTCGATAAGAGCATGTGATTGTAAAATCTTTTGAATAAATAAAAGTTTTCTTGACTCCATAAGGCAGTTTCTATTTCGTTGTACAAAACAATTTGATTGAAGTGTTTAAAACTTATAATACTGGTAAAAATCAAAACTAAAAGCAACGCAAATTGTAAAACATCCAAACCGATTTGTATGACAGTGAAGAATAAAACAACTGTTGCAAAGGCACCCATACTGTTGCAATTCTTTCATGCTTTTTGTTGGGTGCATTTGCTTCAGTTCTGCTTTAGCCCTGGTTTATGGGCGGTACCTCATTGCATAAAACAACTGTTGCTTTTATATAAGTACTTCATTTTACATAATTTGGGTATGGCTTGAATTGCACTGTGCAACAAAATTTTTGCTGCACAGTGCAAACTTTTTGTTGCACTTTTACAAGTACTTGATATCATCTGCTTTGGGTACGTTGATTTCAAGTCTGAAATTCATTTTGATCTGAAAAGAACAGTTTTATTTTAAATGGCATTTTTAGTTTGGTAGACTTCTCTTTTTGACTGCTCGAGTATATAAATTATCTAGAGATTTATACATGTATTGAAGTATAAAATCACACCGTAGACTGTACTCGCAAACTATTAAAAAAAACCCCAACATTGCTGATAATTCCGAATTTTCCAAGACATGTCATGGCAATAGACAAAGTTTTTCTTTCGAATAAAAGTTCACGAGTTTAACATGAAATGAAATTCTACTTGGAGGGTAATGCCTCGACTGCCCCTTTGAAGCAGGCCAAATCATTTACGTAGGTAATCTCATTCTGCTTGCTTAACTGTTAAGGGGTTGATGAAACCTCACTATCAGAGGATAATGAATCTGCAGATGTTCATACAATAAACTCGCTGTAAAAAATGGATGTTGATTTTACAGTACTATACAGTATACAGCCGGTTTTATAGTATTAAGCTGTAAAAAATGCTAATTTTACAGTAATAAACTGTAAAATCGCTAATTTTACACTAATAAACAGCAAAATTTGTGCTTTATTGTAATAAGATGTAAAAAATGCTAATTTTACAGTAATAAACTGTAAAATTGCTAATTTTACACTAAATAATACACTAATTAAAATGTGGATTAAACGTTAAAATAGATGAAGTGTTATTCTTAAGAAAAGTCATGCAAAAATTACAGTCATTCTTATGCTTTACGTTTTTTCCAAGAAACCATAGGAATTCCGAAAGTTAAGCATTTTCATTTGAGTGATAACTTTTGCTCTATACACTATTAAAAAACATAAAAACTGCAGCTTGTATGGAGAACCTCTTCAAAAATTCGAAGGCAACAGTGCGAAAGTATCTAATCGGGGAACCTCTTGAATAATCAAAAACGAAAAAAGTTTGACAGATAAGAACCGAAAGAGCACATTGAGACATTTGTTTAATGCCGAAATTTCATTTATGCATGACAATTTTGCATTCATTCCCCGTTGAGATAGCAAGTCCTGACTTCTGCCGAAATTGTAAGAAAAATGCCAAATTTAAAGACTTGGCGAGAAACTGAGGGTATCCCGTTACTTCATTGTCTGCATAAAGCAGGATATCCAGCGCCAAAGAGCCGCTGAAATATGTTTTCCATTACTTACCGAAACAAACGCCTCCTAAATACTAAATACCTGCTACATTTGCCTCAATAACGGGAGATAGTTGTCCCACTTTGAGCGCCACCTTGCGGCAATCGAATGTTGCCGTCGTTATGGTGATAAATCCAAACAATACTCGAATTAAATTTTTTGATTGGTAAATTTTTAAATTTAAATTAAGAAATCAACCAATCGTTAATTTCTCTGTCTTGAAGAACTCCGATAGATGGCAGTGCATCTTGAACAAAGATTGAAATTTTACTCTGTTATAAAAACCAGAAGCAGTTGGATTTTGTATTTAGGAGGCGTTTCTGAAACTCGCTAAATTTGGTGACATTAAAAAAAAAAAAAAATACTGACTTTAATACCTTATATTTTGATGAGGGGGATACGAGGAAAAATGATTCCATGCATCCGAAAACATATTTTACTATGCTCTTCTGATGTCTACTGATTTATATTATTTTCATTATTATACTATAGCATGGTTTACCGATTAGATGCTCTGTTAAAAAAAATCTCAAGCAAATAGGGAAAAATATATTCCCCAGCGTTACCAATGACGATAAACCAACTGATAAGGAAGTCACTAAGTAAACACACAAGAAAAAACATGAGTAAATAAATAAATGGGTAAAATAATTAGGAATAGCAAAACACATAATTGTTTTTTTTTTTTTTTCATCAACGATGTTTCAAAACAATAAAGAATGAATAAGTTTTTTAACAAAACCGCAGAAATCTAACTGACCATTTAAAAACTTCTATTAATCAAACAAATGAATCATTTAAAGCGTTATTGCGCGTTCATAAGCCATTACCAAAGCTAAAAAGCAGACAAAAACAGCATTCAAAACTATGCATTTTAATATGTAAACGCAACAAATATTAATAAAGCATCATTCGTTTTAACCGATTTGTAAAAATCGCGAACTAAATCGAACATCCGGAAGATTATAAACGAAGCGAAAGCACTTAAAATGCAAATGATTTGTACTGAACAGAAACAAAAACAAAAAATCACTTCAAAATAGCTAACGGGCGTATAGCCAGCACGAAAATCAAGCATAATTAAATTCAAGAGTTATTTGAAACAAACATTGCATTATCGCTAAAACGACGTTTTCGCAACTTTCTCTTTTAATGCAAACGATCATAGGCTATTCGAATTCCAAATGAATTTCTTCGGAAGATAATGCAATTAAAATATTCTTAAGTGGATATCGGAAAATAAGAATGTTTGCACAAGCATGTCTAGCATTAATGATTCTTTTTCGAAAATTCCCGTAGTTATAATCTCAGAGGGTATATAAGCTGCATTTAAATTAGCAAGCTTTTCGAGATGAAATTAGTTCCATTTTTACTACAATGAATTAATTGGATTTCCCTGCAAAGCTTTTATTTAATAAAACTTTAATTTTCGGGTGTTTCTCAGTTTGGCTTGTCCTTCAATTACGGGTTTTAGAAGAGTTATAAAATTCTTTAATTATGATTATTTCCTCTGATTAAAACGAAATCAATTGTTCGAAATAATGAGATTCTGCAATTAAACGACTGTTTGTGTATGACTGAACATTAAATATAATTGCAGCCCCGCTTTGGAACCTTTTTCAACAAAAGATTCAATATTTCGTGCCCTTTAATTCACATACATTTGTAAAATCAATATTACTACATTATTCTTGCGCATTAATTTCATTAAATGCAATATTAATTATCATATCTTTATTAATATGCTAATATAAGACTTCTTTGCGTTCCGAATTTAAAGCTCTAATGAAATAGCGCTTTCGAATTTGATAAATTAATGACTTAAGTTAATTTTGAAATTAGGTTTTCTTTGCTAAATTAATAGGAGGGTTAGAGTGTTCTGTGTCGACTAATGTTCTTCCTTAATGATAATAAAGTAGCTAAACAAGTAATAGTTCATATTCTCAACGTTTTACCTGTTTTTAAGTCTATTTTCATAACACAGCAATTCATTTAGTTATTTTTATACTATTGACTTCTTTGACTGCACGATTTGAAAAAAAAATCTTAGTAAATGTCCTAAGAGTAATTTTTTACTAGAGGAATACTTGTTCAGTTTCTTAAATTATGTTGTTATGCAATCATTCAATCATCATTTACATTTCTTACCCAGGAGTGCGGCGTGCTTCATCCAATAAATTACTTTACCTGGGCGTTATCGTAAGTACCACTGCTTTACAGATTTGATATGCTTGAGAGCCTCAAATGCAAATAATTTTTTGTGCTGTACCTATCGTCACTGTTTGTACATATCACGTTTTAAGTAATGCAATTATTTTTAAATAATTTTTTTTTTTATTTCCTTTGTCCCTTATTTCATGCTTTTTTTCATACGATCCGTGATTTTCGTTATTCGCAATACCCGTGCCACCCATTTTTGCGGCTAATCGGGAGTGTACTGTATATTTAAAAAAAAAAGTAAAACTTTTGTGCTTAGCTTATTATTGAATACAATATAGTTAACACTAATATTTCACTTTATTGTCCTTATTTCTCATGGAAATATCGTGTAGTTTAGAGATTCATTATAGAACTGTCTTTACGAAAGGGAGCGTTTTTTTTTTTTTTTTGAAAATCGGATGTAGCGAACTCTCGGCTATAGCGATTTTTTAAGCTGGTCCGTTGAGGGTTCGTTATAGCGGGGTTTGACGGTATATGCTTCGAACTTTTTCCCAAAAACTAGACAAGAGAAGGATAAAAGAAAAATACTTCAATGGAAAATGTATTTGATGAACATGATTAGTTTGATACACATGTAAAACTTTTTAGTTTTTCTCAGTTTGTCAACTTTTATGGTTTGTTAATTATTTTACACCAAATTATACTGCTTCACAAATCAAGACGAAAGTTTGACGATTTTCGATATAGACGTCACTAAAAGACCTTTGTTGCTCAGTTATATAATTTTTAATTATCTTTAATCAGTTTAAAGTAAATCTATTTTACTTAATTTATTTTTTTTATCACCCTAAACTAGATTTTCAGGTTAATTTTGCAGAAAGGGTATACGTCTAGCTTAAAAAAATAGCGAAATGAAACATAATTTAAGGTGAAGTGATGATCCTTTTTATGTCTAGATAAGTCATAAAAAATCTTGTAGAATTTGACTGATTTATGAATGAAATAAATACTTTTTATTAATTCTCGAAAAGTTTCAATATTTAGATTTATGCTCTTTTTGACACAATAGATTAAATTATTAACCAAGATTAACAGCATCTAAGACCACTAAACGAAATTAAATTACAGAACAGGATCAATCAACAAACGTAAAACATAAGCAAAAACAAAGATTAAATACGGTGAACGCCAGCCCAAGGGACCAACAGGAAAAGGCGCATAAGTGAGAGAGACGTATAAGTGAACAAGCCTATTTAAAGGACTAAAACGCAACATAGGTTCTAATGAGAGAGTGAATAAGAATGTTTCTATAGTAAAGTTTCTATATTACTACGGTTTGGCAATTATTGTAACGTAACTTCAATGATAATGAGAAAACAAAAATTGTAACATACCTAATCACAAACTCTTCCCTTTAAAATGATCCATAATAAGTAATTGTCCCTTTCCGAATTCTAGTTCATGCGGAAAAAATGACTTTCGTGAGCAATAAAAGCGAAATAATAAAGAGGAAAGTGAAGAAAAATGCTTATTTTTTACAGAAAATGAACTATTTTTTTTTTTTACAGTTTAGGGAAAATTCGGCGCATAAGTGAAATATTTATCTTTAGAGCGACGCATAAACGAATGATACTATCATTATTTTGCTATGGAATGTGATGGGAACATTGAAAATCGTCGTATAAGTGAAAAAGGTGCATAAATGAAGCGGTGTATAAGTGAGAGTTCACTGTAAAATTTTTTAAAAACCACAACTCTGATTGCCGACTTCATATTAAAACGAATTTCACCGGTCAAAAAGCACCTTTTAAATTTAAATATAATTAATTATTTTTCAAAAGGACATGTTAAACATAGGACAGGAAAGATGATCCTTACTAGGGAATTTTGCTTATCACAAAAGCAGAAAAAAGATGGAAAATTGATAATACTTTTAAATCCTTTACTAAAAGCAATCATAATTATTTTAATTGTTAACACATAGAAACTGGCAAGAGATGAACTTTTTAAATCATTGAGTTTTCTTTCTCTTATCATCTAAAATTGGTTTTAAAGTTTAGGCGTTTGATTTCGCCCTTAAGTCAACAATGTTTAGGCTCTAGAGTGCCACAGACAGATACACATACACGTCAAATTGAAAACCTCTTTCTTGTTGCGTCGGGGGTTTAAAAAAAGGCTGTTTAGTCGAAAGCGCTGTTCACATCACGACCGATCCGGCCGTCCGGACCTGACTTTTTCGCTGCGAAACTGGTTTTCGGAATCCGTTGTCATGACAGCACGCCGAATTATCGACTTCCGCAACCGTTCTAGAATGCTGGATGTCGTCGGCTGGCTCGACAGCCGTCCGATTTTTTGGTAGCGACTTCATTGGCTTTCGCCAGGTGCGCGGTCCTAATAGTTAGTGGGGAAATACCGTCACGTGACTTTTGGGCGGAGCTAGGGCGAATGCTCGAAATTTTTCACCTCCGTCCGTCACGTCCGAAAAACCACTTCGTTCGGACGGAACAGTCGTAATGTGAATAGTCCTGAAGTCGAAGAGTCAGATTTCGGGTAAAGGAGTCGGCCTGCATGACTCTGCCAGGGCAGCGGAGTCAGAACCGAAGTGGAAAGCTTTAAAAATCTCAGAATAGGCCATTTTGCTTCCAACTCCACAGCCCTGAATAAAAGGACTAAAAAACTTCTGAAGCATACAATGTAACAATAATAGTTCTTAATAAATTTAAAAATAATATTGAAACTGTAAAAGCATTTCTAAAGTTCTTCTGCAGAAAGTATTAATGATTAAAAAAATAAGTAAAATTTCTTATTGTTAAGCAAGAAATTAAATTTTGAGCGAAATATGTCTTTTTTAGGAAAACAAAAGAAAAGGTTAGGAATGTTTTCATAGAATTGTTTCTAGAAACAAAATATAATTGAATTACAGTTGAATTTTTTAGCTTTGAAATTAATAAGACAACTTTGAATATTATTTCTTTGGGGTGACAAATGAGGAATTCTTTGTAAAACAATTCTTTTTTAATCAATTAAGTGGCAACATCTTTTATCAAGTAAAAAAAGCTTAGATTCATTTTAACGCTAAAAACTATTTTTGATACGCGTTTCAAAACAATGAAATAAAACAAATTTATTGAAAGTAACTGTTGAAATTAACTTATTTTCGTTTCTTTTACATACTTTTTTCTCTCCAGCTTTCGAAAAATCACAATTGCGATAAATAAATAAAAGTTTTTCATATTTCTTCTAATGACTGTTTTTCGGAAGAGAAAAATTATCATGTCTAAATTAATTAATACGAAAATTCCGGGCTTTTTTCCTTCCGCGTTACACAATAATTGGAACATTTTTGAAGATGTAGTTACTCCACGAAATTGTCACACTCACATTTTAATCAAAACCGTGCTTTTGAAGTAGAAGATTGTAATTAATGTTGAACGAAAATGTTGCATTCGAAAATGAGAAAAATATTTATTTTCAGTTTTCTTTCTTTTTAAACGTGTTTCTGCCCGTTACGTCTTATTAAATAAATGTTATTATTTTTAGTCGTTCGATGGTTTTTTCCCCCTGGTGTTTTTTTTTTTTTTTTTAATTTTTCTCTTGATTTCGGCAATCAATTCAGTTTTAATAAATTATTTACGATTTGTGGTTTATTTTTCAATCATGTGTTCTTATTTAAGGGATAATTATTTTAAGAACTCATATAATTTAATTCTATTGCCTAAGTGTTATTTAAATTATGGCATATAATACAAGCGTCCAGTTATTTCGTCTGCTAGACATTATTGTTTCTTAACACTTCTACTACATTTTTTTTGTCCATAAACTCTATTAACAAAAGTTTGCTTCTTGTAGTATGGCAGATCATTTTGGCTTCAGAGAGTTTAGCAAAATGTTTCACAAGATTGTAAGTTGTTTGGTAAACTGGTTTGAAAATTTTCCTTTCAATCCGAGTACACTTAACAGCACAGTGATGAGAATACCATTCCAAACGAATGCTTTCAGCGGCGTGTTATAGGGTGAAAAGGGGAGAAACGTTCACAGATCCAAATGCCTACGTAAATTTAGCAAATATTTCGTCAGATTGTAATTTGGTAGACTGGTGTGGAAATCTTTTTTAATCTGAATACATATTACAGTACAGTGATGAAAAAATGCAGTGCCAAACAAATGCTTCAGTGGTGTGTTACAGGATGAAAAGGGGAGAGACGCCAACAGATTCTAATGCCTAAGTTTTTGAAAACAAAAAGGTGTTGAGATTGCAAAGGTGAAAGCTTGTTTGAGTAAAAACGAAAATGTGAGTTCATCTAATTAGTACTGTGAGTAAAATGTGATGAGTTTGGAACTTGAATGGCGATCACATAAAAGTCGCCGTCGCATGACGTTGCAAGTTATCACTGAACAGTCATTTACAGGTTTACAGTAAAAATGAATAATTGTAAAAATTTCTAATTTTACAATACTAAACTGAAAAATAACGAATTTTACAGTACTTAACTGCAAAATTGCTAATTTACAGCAATAAATTAAAATTGCTAGTTTTGCAGTTTATTACTGTGCATTTTACAGTTTTAAATTGGAACCTCGACTGCCAGTATTAGACTATAAAAACAACTGCTCATTTTTGGCAGTGTGGAAGCGACTTCCGAATGCTAGTTCACAGCAAAGACGCAAAGTACTGTTGCAGTGCGACGGCGGCGTTTTTACAGCATCACTGCTTTAACGGCGACGCTTTAACGTCACATTTTAACGGCGGCTGATTACAAATAAATTGTTTTAGTGAAGCCACAGGAAATATGTCCCAACAATGTCAAAAGCTACTCCTGTGAGGCGTTTTAAATTTGTCCTTTCGCGACTTGTGACCATTGACCACAGTAACTCAACTTTGTGATTTTGACCGCCGTGACGTCAATCTAACTGTTATGTGAAGTGTTGCGCTATCAAAATTGACGCCCCCCCCCCTTCCCCGACAATATCACTACCATGAGTACTACAATTCAACTTGCTCTTCTATAAATTCTTCTTTTTAAATCAAAACATTTCTATTCGGCTTCCGCTACACGATTCCCTTTTGGTTTTTATCTCGTTGCTACAAAGTAGTATCAGACGTAATTTGTCCGTTGGAGAAGGAGAGAGAGAGAGCTGACCTTCCGTTTTTGGAGGTTTTTGCCACCGGTCATTTGTTGCAAATCGTGCCCGTAAAGCTCATAGTATCAAGAGAAGTCATGACTCTCGTAGGATTGCATAAATGTCACCCTTGGAACAGGAGAAGTCATGATTTGCTGCAAAACGTGCAGTACCATTTTTGTGGAATTCTTGTCATTTTCTTTTACGTTTTGGAATTCCGAAACTGAGATGGTTAGAATGTAGATTAGTTTGAAATGATATGCTCTATTTTGGCACTTGATTGAGGCTGATAAAAAGAGCTTACGAAATTATGCTTTTCTTTTTGAATATAATTGGAAAAATATTGCTTGGTGCCTTTCAGCACATCATTTCTTAAAAAATGGTTTTAAATATTTACTTAGAACGTAGATAACACATTTTTGAACAAATTCTATCAAAGTCGGACAAATGTTTTTACGGAAAAAATTAAAAATGTAAGCCGTGAACTGACCTCCAAGCTGTAATAAAAAACGTGATTTTGTCTGTTTTTAATATGACAGCAGTTTTTTTTCATGTCCTTTCCCTGGCTGAATGTAATTGTTTTTCATGCGTAGAAAAAAAGAGCCTCTATGTCACATTTTTTTAAAAAACTATTCTCCCTCTCTAAAGAACACATGAGTAAACGAATAAATAAAATTTTCATTTTACATTTCCGCTTTTAAATCATACTCTAAAAATTTAATTTGGCAATATGCAACTTTTTATTTATTAAATCGTAAAAAGTAGGGGAATTCGGGGCAAACTGAAGTTTTGAAAGATATACTCTGTTTTAGCGCCACTTACCTGATAATATTTTTACTAGCAACACACACTTACTACCTGATTTTCTTAGGGAAAACCTTCCGCTTATTTACGCATGCATCAGGTCTTCTCTGACCTTACCAAAATAGGGGTGATAATTAAGATAACAATAAGGGGAAGAAAAATAAGAAGCATTTTGAGTCATATCAAACAACGTGGAAGGATGCTAATTTCAAATACATAGTTTAGTTGAATGTGTCAAAAGGATAGAAAAGGCAAGTTTTGCATTGAAAACTTCGGAAAGTTACCACCGACAGCCTATCACCCCTTTTTTAAGTGGAATGGTCTCCGAGGGTTAGGCGCGGTTTTCAAAGACGAACAGTAGCAACACATGTAGTATTTTCCAGCCGGGAAAGATATCTCTTAGGATCAAAGCATATGATGATCATTTGCTCATCAAATTGATACTCATATTGTAATATTAACAAAAAATATTTTTGGACGATTCCACGGTAACAGACGAGTCAGTTTTTCACAAAATAACTTACAAATACAAAAAATATGTTAAATTCTTGTTTTATTTCACTTATTTACTGAAGAACATGGTCTTTGCTACACTGCGAAAAATGAACTGTTGTTTTTACAATACAATACTGGCAGCCGAAGTTACAATTTAAAACTAAAATGCACAGTAATAAACTGTAAAACCAGCAATTTTATAATTTCTTATTGTAAAGTTCGAAATTTGACAGTTTATTGCCGTAAAATTTAGCTGTATTATACTGTAAAAACAACAGTGTAATACCTAATAGAGGAACTAAAGGCAAACGCAAATCCATGCTTAACTCAATTTGTGACTTGGTGAAAACTTTTAACTTCTACCACTATCATCATCTCCCGGCTACTTATTGTTGTCAAAAAAAAAAAAAAAAATCATGCTGCAAAGAAATTATCACTAAGTATCAAACTAAATTGAGATCTACTAGCAGACGTTAAATTGCAACCATTCATATTCCATTTAAAGAATAATAGCATCGATTCACAAATATGTTTTAGAACAAACACCACTGTTTAGCAATAAATAAAATTTATAACTTCAGCGTGATTTTTCTTCTCGTAGTACTAGATTTTTTTAATGATAGAAAAATAAGTTATTCAATGGCTCTTTCAAAAATACCGGAATTCTTAAGTTGCGGTTTCAATACACCGTTCACAGTTCAATTTGTCCACTCACGAGTCCAAAATATTGAAAGATAGCAGAGAAATTATTGCCCATAATTCTTTACGAACATGGCTGATACCTACTATCAGTTTCGAATCGAAATATCGTGATCTTCCAATTACAAATCATACACGCTTCGGCATATGTGTATAGGGCTGTCTCTGCACACAGCTAAAGGACTTCGTGTTTTTCTACTCTTGATAACAGCTGAAATATTTATTAAATAAATCACAGAGGAAGGAATAGTATTTGCTCTTCATATAGCAATTTTTCTAATCTTTAAATTTCCAAAAGAATCTTCAGCTTAAGTGATAAACTTCTATCTATGTGAAACAGTGTTTTAGCTTTTTTATGTTGATAATATCAAACTATAAATTATTTTTATCTTAAGTAAAACATAGCAAAAACTAAGAATAATAAAATCAGTTGAAAGTTTTATTGTTTCTTTTGGTAAATGCTTAATTTGAATCTTAAACTGGGCTATCAAAAAATAAAATTATTTTCACAATTATGCAAAAAAAAAAAAAAAAGTAAATAAATAAAAAATCAACAAACGAAAGTATTTGTAGCATTTTAAATGCATTTGTCAGTGGTTGCTATTGTTGTTGCCGTTTAAAAAATGAGTAAGCGTCATACGAGTAAAATATCATAAACGTATTGGTTGTAAGAAAAAAGAAGAGCCAAAAATAAACCGTTCCATACCTTACTAAAATTAGTCCGTGGAGTTAGTGCAAACATATTTCACTTCCGGATACCAGTCTGAAATTTTATGTGGGGCTTAAATTCACATAGGAGGGCAAAAAAACACCGGGAGACACTTGATCGGAGGTCAAGGTCATTCCGTGATGACGTCATCAAAATGGCCGCTTTTACAGGTAAATACGTTCGTTTAACTGCTTAAAACTCAATCATAGATTGAAATATTGCAAAACTCAAATATATCATCTGAAAGCTCTTTAAAAGAGCTATTTAGAAAGATTTAATTTTTCTTTCTGAGGTCAAGTTCTCACCTGTAATGATGTCATCAAAATGGCCGCTTTTACAGGTAAATACGTTTGTTTAACTCCCCCTAAAACTCCATCATAGATTCAAACATTGCAAAACTCAAATATATCATCTAAAAGCTCTTTAAAAGAGCTATATAAAAAGATTAAATTTTTCTTTCTAAGGTCAAGGACCCACCTGTGATGACGTCATCAAAATGGCCGCTTTTACGGGTAACTACGTTTGTTTAACTCCTCCTAAAACTCTATCATAGATTCAAATATTGCAAAACTCAAATATATCATCTGAAAGCTCTTTAAAAGAGCTATTTAGAAAAAATTAATTTTTCTTTCTGAAGTCAAGGGCCCACCTGTAATGACGTCATCAAAATGGCCAATTTTACAGGTAAATACGTTTGTTTAACTCCCCCTAAAATTCCATCATATATTTATATATTTCAAAACTCGACTATATCATCTGAAAGCGATTTAAAGGATCTATTTATAAAGATATAATTTTTCTCTCTGAGGTCAAGGGTTCACCTGTGATGACGTCATCAAAATGGCCGCTTTTGCAGGTAAATACGTTCGTTTAATTGCTTAAACTCCATCATAGATTAAAATATTGCAAAACTCAAAGGTATCATCTGAAAGCTCCTTAAAATAGCTTTTTAGAAATATTTAATTTTTCTTTCTGAGGTCAAGGGCCCACCTGTAATGACGTCATCAAAATGGCCGCTTTTAAAGGTTAATACGTTTGTTTAACTCCCCCTAAAATTCCATCATATATTTAAATATTTCAAAACTCAACTATATCATCTGAAAGCGCTTTAAAAGATCTATTTATAAAGATATAATTTTTCTTTCTGAGGTCAAGGGTTCACCTGTGATGACGTCATCAAAATGGCCGCTTTTGCAGGTAAATACGTTCGTTTAACTGCTTAAAACTCCATCATAGATTCAAATATTGCAAAACTCAAATACATCATCTGAAAGCTCTTTAAAAGAGCTATTTAGAAAGACTTATTTTTTCTTTCTAAGGTCAAGGGCCCACCTGTGATGACGTCATCAAAATAGCCGCTTTTACAGGTAAATACGTTTGTTTAACTCCCCCTAAAACTCCATCATAGATTCAACTATTACAAAGCTCAAACATATCATCTGAAAGCTCTTTAAAAGAGCTATCTAGAAAAATTTAATTTTTCTTTCTAAGGTCAAGGGCCCACCTGTGATGACGTCATCAAAATAGCCGCTTTTACAGGTAAATACGTTTGTTTAACTCCCCCTAAAACTCCATCATAGATTCAACTATTACAAAGCTCAAACATATCATCTGAAAGCTCTTTAAAAGAGCTATTTAGAAAGATTTAATTTTTCTTTCTAAGGTCAAGGGCCCACCTGTGATGACGTCATCAAAATGGCCGCTTTTACAGGAAAATACGTTTGTTTAACTCCCCCTAAAACTCCATCATAGATTCAACTATTGCAAAACTCAACTATATCATCTAAAAGCTCTTTAAAAGAGCTATCTAGAAAGATTTAATTTTTCTTTCTAATATCAAGGGCCCACCTGTAATGACGTCATCAAAATGGCCGCTTTTACAGGTAAATACGTTTGTTTAACTCCCCCTAAAACTCCATCATAGATTCAAATGTTGCAAAACTCAAATATATCATCTGAAAGCTCTTTAAAAGAGCTATTTAGAAAAATTTAATTTTTCTTTCTGAGGTCAAGGTCCCACCTGTAATGACGTCATCAAAATGGCCTCAAATGACGTCATCACAGGTGGGCCCTTGACCTTAGAAATAAAAATTAAATCTTTCTAGATAGCTCTTTTAAAGAGCTTTTAGATGATATATTTGAGTTTTGTAATATTTGAATCTATGATGGAGTTTTAGGGGGAGTTAAACATACGTATTTACCTGTAAAAGCGGCCATTTTGATGACGTCAGTACAGGTGGGACCTTGACCTCAGAAAGAAAAATTAAATCTTTCTAAATAGCTCTTTTAAAGAGCTTTCAGATGATATATTTGAGTTTTGCAATATTTGAATCTATGATGGAGTTTTAAGCAGTTAAACGAACGTATTTACTTGTAAAAGCGGCCATTTTGATGACGTCATCACAGGTGAGCCCTTGACCTCAGAAAGAAAAATTAAATCTTTCTAAATAGATCTTTTAAAGCGCTTTCAGATGATATAGTTGAGTTTTGAAATATTTAAATCTATTATGGAGTTTTAGGGGGAGTTAAACAAACGTATTTACCTTTAAAAGTGGCCATTTTGATGACGTCATTACAGGTGGGCCCTTGACCTCAGAAAGAAAAATTAAATATTTCTAAATAGCTATTTTAAAGAGCTTTCAGATGATACCTTTGAGTTTTGCAATATTTTAATCTATGATGGAGTTTAAGCAATTAAGCGAACGTATTTACCTGTAAAAGCGGCCATCTTGATGACGTCATCACGGGAGTTCATGACCCCTGATCAAGTGTCTCCCGGCGGTTTTTTGTTCTTATATATGTACATAAGCTCTGTACCAAATTTCAAACTGGTATCCGGAAGTGAAATATTTAGGCTGTTTTTGTCGCTAACTCCACAGACTAAATAACTTGACAAATGTAAAACGGGAAAAGAAAAAAAAAAAAAAAAACCACTCCGAGCGAAAAATGTCTTCATGCTTATCAAAATTAGAGCAAGTGTAAAAACTACAAAGTGTTACAAGGCCGGTATACAAATGATAAAAGTGATATCTTCAGATACTTTTGCAACATGTCGCCAGATAAAACCAAAACTAATGAAAATGATGCAAGGCAGGAAAAACAACAACTATTTACAAGATTTGTAACAATATGTATTTTTGATGAATCAAATTTTCTCGACCTACTTTTGTTGCGTTGTAAAATGAACCCCGAATTATCCGGAATGCCCGATAATTCTTATTTCTGGCAAGCTGATCAGCCTCACTTATTTCCGGCATGCTTTTGATGCTCGGAATGCGGTATCTATTATCTGTCTGATTTTCTTAGGTAAAACCTTCCGCGTATTGACGCATGCGTCAAGTCTTCTATGATCTTACTGAAATAGGGGTGACAGGTAAGATAACAGTAAGGGGAAGCATAATAGGGAGCATATTGAGCCATATCAAACAACGTAGAACAGTGCTAATTTTAAACATATAGTTTCGTTAAATATGTCAAAAGGATAGCAAAAACATAAGTTTCAAATAGAAAACTTCTGAAAGTTCCCACTCACAACCCATCACCCATTTTTTAAGCGGAATGGTTCGCGAGTACATGGCGCGGTTTTCAAGAACGGACAGTATCTGTATGAGCAGAGTATCTCTAAGATTAATAGGAATCACTATAGTAATAAAATTCAATTTTCAAGTATAAAAACAAACAACAATCCTAACCATCCTCAAGCCGCAAATAAAAGACTCATTCAAAAACAATAAATTGCCACTTTGCAACTCAAATTCATACACTGCAAAATATGAACTGTTGTTTTTACAGTATAATACTAGCGGCCGAGGTTCCAACTTAAAACTGCAAAATGCACAGTAATAAACTGTAAAACTAGCAATTTTAGTTTCTTACTGTAAAGTTAGCAATTTTAGTTTATTGCAGTAAAATTTAACTGTATTATACTGTAAAAACAACAGTATAATATTGGCAGCAGAGGTTTCAGTTTAAAACCGTTAAATACACTGTAATAAACTCTAAAGTTAGCAAGTTTACAGGCTAGTACTGTAAAGTCAGCAATTTTACGTTTCCTTACTGTAAAATTAGCAATTTTTACAGTCACTATAAAATTTGCTGTATTGTACTGTAAAAACAACATTCATTTTTTACGGTGTAGTTATCTATCTCATACAAGCAACACATCAACCAAGTAAGTCATGAACTATCATCGAATATTTCACAAAACGAAGGTGTTCTACGGTGGGTGGAGCACCCTCGATGCATTCCCGTAAATTTCTTCCAAGTGCCATAACCACTCGTAACCAGGATCCGCGAGGAATCATCACTATTAATAACTATAATTAGCTCGAAACAGCTCATAATATAAATATTCCCGGGAGCATTCCGACATGGCGGGGGGTAGAGAGGGGTCATTCGGGACACAGTGTTAAGTAGGAGTCCATAAACATGCCGGGGAAGCTGTAAAAGCCCTCTGCAATGTTAATTCAGAGTAGTCTCTGGTCTTACGGAGAGGTCGTCTCGTATGTCTTGTCCCGAAATGGGGTTTTCCGAAATTTCAAAAGAGCAGTTTAATATTTTTCTGTGTTTTGCGAGGTAGATCACGCGTGTAATTATAATTAAGTTACACTTAACGTGGTAGTAGCAGAAGCTGTGAAATTAGTTGAAATTTCTATCCTTTTTATGTCAAAGAGTGGTTTTGAAAAGAGGATAACTAAGAGCTCTTTTTCGACTCTCGTTTCATATATTTACTAAAAATACTAAAACTATAATAATTAGAATGACTTAATTAACAAAAAAAAAAAAAAGGAAAATTACAACGCACGAATAACAAAAAAAAAAAAGAAGAAAAAATCAAAATAAAATCGTTAAAAGTACAAATACATTTGACAAGACATCAGATAACTGTACTTTTGTCTGATGTCTATTCACCAATATGCTCACATTTTGTGCATAGTAAAAGGCGTTCCTTGTAACCCCGAAATACATGTCTACTGTGCCTTTAACATTGTTTGTTTGCTTTCATTTTAAGCTCAAAGGTAGTTACATATTTCTTACGAATAACTGAGACTGATAAAAGGAATTCATTGTCGGTAATTTCATCTCACTATAAATTGATGTTTGTGAAAGCTGCAAAATGATGAAAAATTCAGTTGAATAGAAGCAAATGTGCTTCAGTTTTTTTCACATGAACGACTGAACCATAATTCGAAGATGGAATAAATTTTTGCCGAAATATCTGCATGTTTTATCCTTCCTAGTCATACTGCTGTGAGAAGGCAAAACGCAGTATAAGGAGAAAAATATTCTTGAGGTATTTGAAGAAACGTGTTTTGGATTCCGTAATAAAAATAGGGAAATGTTACAGTTTTAGGGGGTTTTTTTTTGTGCATTATTTTTAGCGGAAATCAAATAAGCAAACTTACACAATTAAGCTAAAGAACAATGGATAGCAAAAATGCAAAAAATGAAAACTTTTCATATACTGCTATTTACCTTTTTTCGACAGTATAATATATTGTACTGGTGAGTTGGCATCTTACATAGACAATATTTCTTTTTTTCGGGTACATAGGAAAGGTTATTTGTTAATAAATTGAGCTTTGTTGCTTCGCAAAAGTATTCCAACTCAAATCCCTTTCCTATTACTAGAAAAAAGGGAAACAATGTCAAGGCCATAGCTCAACTTTCCAGAGGAAGACTATGAATGCTTATTTTTCTTTACATATATATAGTCATGCCTCGTTAATTGATTATGATCGTAATGATTTAACGAATTACTGCTAGGACACACTATATTTGCGATCCCCACCTTAGTGTGTATTGTTGATTTTTGTTTGGATAAACCGAACTAAGGTTCTGACGAATTGATTTTGACGAGGTTCGACTGTATATTGAACTGAAAATTAGTAGACCGCTACATTGAATCAGTGACATTGAATCAGCTGTTTAAACTTGTCCTGAGAAAAATCATTTAAGATTGGGTCAATATGAACTTTAGTTTCTTCTGTTATAGTTGCAGGACGAACTATAATACGTCAAGTGCAAAACGTGAGGTTAAGGTGTAAGTACGACGGGTAGAGCCTAATCGGTATGTGGAGAGATATTGAATACTTAAAGTCCTACTCCAGTTCTAGATGTAATAGCGCGAGTTTTAGAGTACAAGTTACTTCTTATTTCAAAATTTATGCACAGTTAGTATTTATGCTATATAGTACAGTATGTATATTCTAGCATATTTATGCCAAAGTGCATATGAAAAATAAAAAGGAATTCTTGAAATTTTCCTGAAATGAAAATCTTGAAGCTTATCCATAACTATTCCTCAAAAACTCACTCAAAAACGTTCATGAAATTATTTAAGTAATAATAATAAAAGTGCATCATTTTCTTACCAATAGACTACTTTATATTAGAGTAAATCAGATAGTTAAGAAACTTACTCAGATAGTTGAGAATTTCATTTTAAATTGGTTGCATCATTTTTTTCTTAAACCAATTTGCGAAGGCTAACACAAGCAACTGAAAGAATTTTTCTTTATTTAAAAACAGTTCTCAACTGAAGATAAACTATAATAATTACTCTAATCTATTGAATGATAGCTATAATTTTGATAAGCAAGCAAGCATAAAATAAACTTCTTATGGAATAGTTACAAAATTTTATTGTAAAACTAATTATGAAGCTCTAAACAAATGAGCTAAATTAATGAACTCTAGCTATAATTTAGATAAGCAAGCAAGAATAAAATGAATTTCTTTTGAAAGTTACAAAACTTTATGGTAGAACTATTTATGAAACTATTCAAATGACTTCAATAAACATACATCATTCAAGAAATTCATAAAAAACTAAAGTTATTCTTTTGAACAAGTTATAACTTTTTAATGTATTGAAAATTTAGAGGAAAAAAACGTTAAAAGGTGCTTTTTAACAAAATGTAAAATGTTTCGTATTTTCACCACTTTCCTTTTTCAAAACACTTTATCAGCAATTATTAAACGAGGATAAATATCCGAACACAATCTTTTCCTTCTTTGAAAGTCTCTTGGGACAGCGAGAAATAAAAATTCTTCATTTAATTTTCTACCATCGTTGGCAACAATCTTGCATATGCAATGCAGTTCGTGATAAAGGCGTGCGGTTATGGAATACATTAACGGAGACTTAAAAAGCGATAAAAAAATCTTAGGGCAGGAGAAATTTGAAAATCGCATAAATCATTTTTTGACGTTCGAGTTTTTTTTTCTAGATTTCATTCTTCTGCTCTTTCCATTCTTTATATTTAAAGAAGTTGAGCTATAAAAGTAATGTAACATGAGAATTAGTGTTATAACGTATTATCCGAAGTAACATGTTCACAACTAGCTCTCTCTCAAGGTGTATAAACGCCTTCTACACGCTATAAGGTGTTCATAAAGTGCAAGAATTTATACACTTTTGACTTAATTCTTTAGTACAGCGGAACTGTTAAAATGTAAAGTTTCAAACAAAAGCCACAGTTTGCAAGTTTTTTATGGTATTTTTTATTTATATTTTTAATTCCACTAACATGCTTATTTTGTTGATAATAAAACAACTGCTTAAAATTTTCTAAGCAATATTTCGAAAAGAAAATGCTAGTGGTATGAGTCCTTGTTTAGCTTTCAATTTGTTGGTGTACATTAAATGTGTCAATTTCGAAAACTATAAGCAAAGAACTATTGAAAGTTATCGCTCCTGACAGCTTCAATATGATATTGCGACTTCAGTGCGTCAGAAATTAGTAGCTTATGAGATTAAAATATCGAATTAACCAAGTAGCTGTTAATGTATCTTAAAACTTTGTTTTGATGCTATAAAAAACCAGTGGCGCACCTATAGTTTGGTGTCCTTTAGAGCTTTAAGAGGTTTTTAAATTTCGTTGACATAAATAAAACTATTTGCATCAGCAATTTATTGTCTGACGTAAATAATCCACTCTCTCTTGAACCAAACATTGAATATACGTTTCATGTTTATTCATAGAAGATTTGTTTGTGAACGAGGGTTTTGTTTGAATAAATTCTGCATTTACAAGACAAACTTTGGAAAAAAAATAACTACAGGTAAAGATATTGCAAATAATTTTATTTTACTAAGAAAAAAAGCAAAGATGAAAAAGTAAAGCTTCAGAGAAGCTAAAATTGAATCAATGTAAAATCTCAAATTGCACGAACATTTACCTCCCCCTCTCCTCAGAAAAAGGGAAAAAATATTTTGCACTCGCCAAGTAAGCTTTCTGTTTTCTATAATTTAAGTACTATTTTATTTTTACCAGTCTTTTTTCCCTCTATAATACATAACAATAGCTTAAAATTTACTCATATTACCACAAGTTATTCTACATTGTGGGAAAGAATGATAGCATGAAAATATACTTTTTGGACAGTTGTTTTTTTTTTTTACACTTTCATAGAAAATTAAGCAATGAGCAAAAAAAAAAAAAAAAAAAAAAAAAAACGCTTTACAAAGTCACTGTTTAAACTTAATTATCAAAACGCTTTCTTAAGAAAGAATTATTTGTAGTTTGAAAGAAAAAAAAGTATCGGACTAAGCAGAAATGCTTCCATGGTGCATTTTTTTAATCAAGCTGTCACCCCTTTTTGAAATGGAACCGTTCAACGGTGCTAGGCGTGCCTTTCGAGGTTGGACAGGACTAACAATTTGATTGCATTGCTACACAGAAATAGCATTTGAATAAAAAATCTTATCTACTATCTCAATAGTAGTTCATTTTCTATATTAACGCTAATAAAAAATATATAAAAAGTTTTGCTCGTACTGGTCCATCATTTTGCTGTTCATGCCATTTTAGTTAAGAACAGGATTTTTTAAATTTGATTAAAAAAAAATATTTATATTAAAGAGTAAACTTCAATTTTCTCCTCACTTTTACAGTATAATTTCTGTAATTTTCAAAACAAACTTCCTTTTTTGTGCAGAAAATCATCTTCAAATGTATTCGAATAACTTAATCTTAATTATTTAAAACTAAAAATAACGCGCATTATTTAAATTCGAACCATACTTTTAAGTTTTCATATATATATATATATATATATATATATATATATATATATATATATATATATATATATATATATATATATATATATATATATCTTAATATATAAAAATTACGTGTCCCTGTGTTTGTGGCCAATGGACTCCTCAATTACTGAACCGATTGTAACCAAATTTTGCACGCAGTTTCAGTTTGGTCCAACTTAAATGATAGGATAGTTTATATCTCAATTTAGGACCGCAATGTATTTTTAATTGCAAATTATGTATTTAGCTACCAGCTTTTCTGTGTTCTTGGCTAAACCTTTTTACTAAGCCTTTTTTGACACCTCCATGGCTGAGCGACATAAAGCACACATTCTGACAGCTTCCGGACCGCAGTAAACAGGTAATATCTTAATATATAAAAATGACGTGTCCCTGTGTTTGTGGCCAATGGATTCCTCAGCTACTGAACCGATTTTAACCAAATTTTACACGCAGTTTCAGTTTGGTCCAACTTAAATGATAGGATAGTTTTTATCTCAATTTAGAACCGCAATATAATTTTTACTGCAAATTAGGTATTTAGCTACCAGCTTTTCTGTGTTCTTGGCTAAGCCTTTTTACTAAGCCTTTTTTGACACCTCCATGGCTGAGCGACATAAAGCACACGTTCTGGCAGCTTCTGGAGAGCAGTAAACAAGTAATAATCTTTCTTATTCTGTCTTATAATATATAAAAATTACGCGTCTCTGTGTTTGTGTCCAATTGGTGTCCTCAGCTACTGGACCGATTTTAACCAAATTTTGCACGCAGTTTCAGTTTGGTCCAACTTAAATGATAGAATAGTTTTTATCTCAATTTAGGACCGCAATATATTTTTTATTGCAAATTATCTATTTAGCTACCAGCTTTTCTGTATTCTTGGCTAAAATTCTTTAGACATACCCGGAATGCCACCACATAATCTGCGGTTAAAAATTGGTTCACCCATAGTTCTTCTACGTAATTTAAATCCACCTATATATATATATATATATATATATATATATATATATATATATATATATACTACACACACCCACACGTTTAGATCAGAGATCAGTAAATGGCTTTTAGGAAGCTGATGCATGTTTTTTTTTTTTTTTTTTGAGTGCCTACTACCAACCACAGATTTGCAGCGCAAACCAAACTCAAAATCTATTTTATGTCAGAAAAAGGTAAACGAAAAACTACTTTGCTTCAAGCTTAGGTAAAATTTAAAGTTATGGCACATTATTAAACACTTGTTGAAACATTTATGTGTTATTTGAGCAAGCGCTATGAATATTTGTATACATTTTACGCGTGAAACTTATAAATGAAGTTTTGATTTTAGCTTATTGCATCACTACAAATACACTTTTTTCTTTCACACTATCTGTCAGTCTTCAAAATCTTACAAGAAATGAACAACAATTTATCACTGCCGCAAGTGACATCACGTTTGTTGCTCAGGTCTTCTATCTCGGTGGTTACTGTCAACCGCGCCTAGCACTAGCGAACCATTCTACTTAAAAGAAGGGTGATGGGTTGTGAGTGGGAACGTTCAGAAGTTTTCGATGTAAAACTTGTATTTGCTATCCTTTTGACACATTCAACAAGTTATGTATTTGAAATAAGCATCATTCTATGTTGTTTGATACGGTTCAAAATGCTTCTTATTACCATTCTCTTTATTGTTGTCTTACCTATCACCCCTATTTTTGTAAGATCAGAGAAGACCTGACGCATGCATAAATACGCGGAAGGTTTTACCGAAGAAAATCAGACAGTACAGTTGAACTGCACGCTACAACAAAACCTCGTTTTCATTAGGCTACCAGTCAGGCCTCATGCATTTTTTAACTTGGATCAGAAGCATGTCACAGCCAGCACAGCACGGATAAAGTTATATTACGCTGCAAGGTTTCTTGACACTGGCGGCGTTACGTCAGTCAATGAAAAACAAGCTAGATAAAACGTCACAGCCTATTTTGCGAATTAGAGGAGATTCTTAACTGTTTCTGAGCTCTTATTGGCTCCGCGCGTAGTGACGTTTAGTGTCAAGTTAAGTTGCTTTCTGGCATAGTAATCAATAATATGAAAAGTCAATAACGGAGAAGTAATTTGATTTTCGTCATTTTAAATGTGCTTTTTTTAATTTTCTTATTTGAGTTTTATGAGCTTATTTCTGAAATTTTTTTTTTAAATAACCTATCAAAATTCTTACATTAAACACTAACTACAGCTCTACTTGGAAAGGAACTGATATCTACCTAAATGAGCATGTCTTTTCTTTTCTTTCTTTATGATTCTTTTTTTTTCTTTCTTTATTTACTAACTAGCTGACCCGGCGAACTCTGTTCCGCCTTAAAGGCAATAAATAAGCAAATTTTTGAATTTATTAAGTTTTTTATTTTAGAAAATACAAAAAAAAAAAATAAATAAATAAATAAATAAATAAAATAAAATAAAAAAAATTAAGTACCTACATTAATCATTCATTATTGTTTTTGTATTTCAGTACATAGGTTGCTCTTCACTTTAGTACCTTGTGATACACAACATTTTTTGTTTTATTATCAGGCGCAAAAACAAACAACGCAGATGGTCTTCAGGCCCGTGAACATGCCACATATAATTGACCATGGGAAAAACAGTGTTGTTTTAGAGTCAAACCACAAACTTTTAAGGATTGGCCTTGTGATTTGTTGATGGTCATGACAAATGCAAGACGGATCGGAAATTTAAGTCTTTTAAATTCAAACGGCATATCGGTTGGGATCATCGGGATCCTCGGAATGAGCAATCGTTTCTGACAGCTTATCACATATAAATTTCAAGAGAAGTAACGCGTTTGTTTATAATTTATTTCACAAAAAAGTCAAATAACACTCAACGCACAGCTAACTTACAACCTGTTTACAGCGCTCCGGAAGCTGCCAGAACGTGTGTTTTATGTCGCTCAGCCATGTAGGTGTCAAAAAAGGCTTCGTAAAAAGGCGAAGTCAATAAGACATTTTTTTCTATTTATGTAACTGACACACATAAATTATAGCCTATGTCCGTCTCCTGGCTCTAAGCTACCTACCCACCAATTTTTAGCCATATCGGCACAGCCGTTCTTGAGTTATAATTAGTGTAACTAACACGACTTTCTTTTATATATATAGATTCCATGTATGAATTGTTACGTTTGTAAAGTAAATCACAGAAATAATCCTCTTATAAAGAGAAAAACAAGCAGTTGAAAGTAATTCACATGCAACCTGTTTTGTGTTTCAGCACTATTCTATGCCATTTAAACCAAAAGATATATTTGATGATTTCAAGATCCGACGAATACGAATAATTACCTTTCTTAGCATAATTTCTTAATCAATTATCTTAATAAAATTGCTAACATGCATTAATTATTGAACTCTAATTATTTCATTATGAGAACAGCATTCTAAAGCTTACAAACAGCTAATTTTCATTGAATAATTTCGTAGAGAACTTCAAAATTTATTAATCAAAAATAACAACAGATGGCGCTACACAATCTGCTAGAAAGTCTTCCGAGACCAGACGATTATTTCGGCTGTGCGAAATAATATCTATCTACCATGTTTCGAACTGCAAATATAATTATCGCAGTAATTTGTTCAAGAAAAAGAAGGCGCGTCGAACGTGCGATTTAAATTCGAACGAATAATCAGACGCGAGGGAGGAAAAGGAACTATTTCCTTCTGGTTTACCTTTGGGGATTTTATTCCATCGACAAATTCTTTACAGAATTGAATTTTCTCCACATCTCAACTCGCCTCATCTCGGCATTTACGCATGCGTTCGAATTAAGGTATCATAATATCCGTTTCATCAAATTTTGATTTCGTTAAAACAGTATTTGCTTCTTCCGTGGATAATATGCCCTGGGGTTTTTTAATTCTGCAAGGTAAATTATTTAGAAAAGTTAAATAATAACTTGAAGTTGCTTTATGTATCTTTTAACTCTTATGTCTGGGGTATTTATTTGTATTACTGGAAATAAATAGAAAAAAGAGAACAGTTGGGAAAAAAGCTGAGAATTGATGCACGCTTAGGGGTTATTAAAATTTGTTTGAAGTCTTTTTCTATTTTAATTGATTTTACAGATGGGTTCTTTATTACTGGTCGGTGGAAAAAATTTACTTAAAAAAAAACTTTTATTTTTGTATTTCTTTATTTTTCGTAAGTATTTTGATTTCTCCTTTTTTTTTGCATTTACCAGTTTTCTTTTTCTTTTTTCTTAATAAGCAACATATTTCAATGGATACTATACTCGGTAACTTTAAAAAAAAGCGTATAAAGTTTAGGAATTTTGCGTCGTCTCCATGGAAACCGTACGAAAGAAAAGAGCTCCACTTTTTCATGCACTGTTGTTGAGGCATTTCATTTATCTTACGTTTAATCGAAATAGGCTTAAGCTTTTATTTTATCCTCATTAATTGCTAAAAATTGCGGCACAGAGCCTCAGTACGGAAGAAACCAAAGATAAATTCCTAAAACATTTGGGGAGCCCAACAGTACAATATTTACACCATCCGTGAAAGACTCATTTATACTGTCTGATTTTCTTAGGTAAAACCTTCCACGTATTTATACATACGTCAGATCTCTGATTTCACCAACATAGGTGTTATAGGTAAGATAATAATAAGGAGAAGAATAATAAAAAGCATTTTGAGCCGTATCAAACAACGTGGAACGATGCTAATTTCAAATACATAGTTCAGTTGAATGTGTCAAAAGGATAGCAAAAATGTAAGTTTTAAATAGAAAACTTCTGAAAGTTCCCACTCACAGCCCATCACCCTCTTTTTAAGTGGAATGCTTCGCGAGTGCCAGGCGCGGTTTTCACGGTCGGGCAGTAACGCTTTTTTTTTCTGGCAATTCTCTTTTTTTCAATTGAAACAAAGGAAAATAATGTTGCTTTGTCATATTCTTTTGAACAAAATACAATGAATTAAAAGAAAGGAAAAGTTTATTATATAATATTGTATTTTCAATTTTATTTATCATATCACACCGAGAATGAAAGGGGCACTTGTCTTTATTTTAAGTCTACGGGAATTTAGTGCTAATCAAATTTAAAAAGTGCCCCTTTTATTCTCTGCCCGATATGCTCATGCATTTTGATCTATAGTAGTTACGGAGAGAGCAACTAACTCCATTATATTCATTAGATATCGTAAAAAAGGAACTGGAAATTGCTAAGCAGTGTTACCATTTGCACTGGTTTGCAGCTAAAAATACAGTTTTATGGTGCTTCTGGTTCCTTATTTAACCCCAATGTATAAAAGCTATTTCACGAAAACGGCGCCATTTTATCCCGCACGTGACGCTCATGTATTTTATTTGAAAAGGAGTAGTTTTAAAAGGTAATGGACAAAGTGCTTGATCTAAGAAGTCCCACACCGGTTTGTGATTTCTTAACCAACATATCGTTCATTATCCTTTAAAATCACTACTTTTTAACTAAAATGCATGAGCGTCACGTGCTGGACAAGATGCTGGCATTTTCGTGGAATGGCCCATAACAGAAATGAATTGAAGGGGAAAGTGGATAAAGGTGATATGTGACAGTTGTTTTACGTACTTTTTACCATGGATGTAGGTATTAAGGTAATAATTTTTTTTTTGAAACATTTTTCCAAAAAATAAAAAAAAATTGTCACATATCACCTTTATTCACTTACCCCTTCGATTGTGTTTGTGAGTTAACACAATTGAACACACCCTAATTTGAATTTGTGTAAAACGGCGAAATTCAAATGTCACATATCACCTTTATCCACTTGCCCCTTCAATTACGAATTATTTGTGACTTCTATGCTTTTATTTAATGCAAAATCAATCGCTATCATAATGACTTTGAACACTTAAAAATGAACTTTCTCTATATTAAAAAATCCACTTTTTAATTAAGCAATTTATCACTTTTTTTGGGAGTGGGGACACACATTGAGATGGAATTTAAATTTGTTAAGCTTTTAAATATATTTATGTTATGTGCACATATTTTGATTCAGATAGTTCAGCATTTGTCAGCCTTTTATTAATCGCTACCCAGTATTCAATTATAGTTTTTTTTGCTTCCAATTCCCTCAAATCACAAAATTGTAATATAAATAATGATGTTTTTTTCTTTTTGAATATGTTTACTCTCAATGTATACCAAGAACCTAGCTAAAATTCTGCTCAAAAATTATGAAAATTTTTTTTTAACTGAAAAATAGCATTTCACAGATTTCATCGCGTCGGGATGTTTCAGTTAAATTTGGTTCTACTTGATTCTTTATCCAAATAATTATATAAATACCCATATTCTTTAACAAAACATTTATTACTACAAATATTTTTCATGAAACAGTTATAATATTATTTCATTATACGTTTACATTACCCCAAAAACAGAAATTCATTTTAGTGCAGCATTACTTTTTTGATATAAATAACTTATGTTCCACTAATGAATCATTTAAATTCCTCTAATGAAATTAACAATGCTATTGTGTAAAAGGTTCAAAACAACAATAGCGACAAAATAAAAATACATTACTGATGGTAAAAAGTAATTGACTTTAATATAATACTTGAGTAAGGAAACACTAATTGAAGTAACTAAGTAACTAATTGAAGAGTGGATTATATCTTATTATGCAAAATGTATTTTGCTTTTTTATTGTCTTTCAGTAACAAATCAATTTTTCTGCATTATTTTCGTTCTTCTGGGCCCGCTTTTTAGAGTTATCGCGTCCCTAAGGGACGCACCTCACATGTTGAGAATAGCTGAGAGCTAAGATAATGCTTACATTTTATGTTATGCTTTTTAAACTGTTATATTTCTGTACCTCAGAGCCAGACTAGCGAATGTCCAAACATGGCGCTTTTCAGTTCATTACTGCTTTATATGTTGAATCTTAGTCCGCATTGATCTACGAGAACGTTTCTCTGTAAAAGAAATTCCTTTACAATTAGTTAGCAGTGCTAAAGAGCGTAGTTTGTATCAGGGCTGCAACTAGACTCTTGTTTCGGAGAGGGTTTTACCAAAGTATTTTGCTCGGAGTCTATATTATTAGTAAAATTTGAATTTGTATTCTATAACTTTTTGGCAAGAATAGATGCTTGATAGACGTTAATATAAAAAATGTTTTAAAAAAATTTACATTTTTTATGAAAACACTATGTATCTTTGAATTAAAGAAAAAGATCTGATGTGTACACTGCTTAACTTCGTCCCTGTTAAATATTCTATGCTCTTTAATCACTTAAAAAGAAGAGATACGTTTACTCGTATACGCACATTCTAAGTAATACTTCTGAAGTTTCAAAAGAATTTTTATGTTTTTTTAGTGGTATTCAAAATTCGAAGGGAAAAAGTGTATTATTCTGTAAGAAATGATGTTTGAAATAGCTACAATGAAAATAAATACTTCATTAAAAAACCACTTAATTTGTACAATTATTCAATAATGGTAATTTTATTTTTTAACTGAAATTGAAAAATTATTAAAATTTTTTTAAATCAAACGATTAAAAAATTTTCAGCAAAAAAGCACATGAAAAGTTTTTTTTTTTAATAGTTTTGAAAATTTTCGGAGGGGGTTTGAACCCTAAAAACCCAACCTTAAATACGGCCCTGTGTTGTATGCATCAGACAAACTCTTTTGCTTTTTGCTCTCTCCTCAAAAGTAACGATAACTAGACACGTAAGTGTGGCTTTGAGATACAGATTTTTTTATTTGCCTATTTCTAATTTGATACTCATTCCAAATATTGACTGTGAGCGCTTACTAGAATAAATTATCTTAAACGGAAGTCATAGTAAAATTAAAAAATAATGCCTCAGACTTCACAATGGGTGTCATTTACTCCAGACAATACCTGCAGGGAGCAAGTATTGAAGATCGGAACCGAACTACCCCACTTAATCATCGAACTCGGAACCCTGAAAGCAGTCTCCACCTACAGGTGACTTTTCAATGGGACTTCATCCCCAGCATTCCAAGACGTCTTCGCACAGATCTCATCGTCCAGCCTGCTGCTCGTCGAAGCCTTTAATTTTTGCATCACCGGGTAGACAATGCGCCCCATGAAAGATGGGGCCGTGATTTGTAAAGCTATTAAGAGGGGAAGGGGCCCTCTCTAATGCGACGGCTGACTTGGAAATGGAAGTTCGCCGAGGGACTTTAATTGACATCATAATACACTTATCAGTGTTTAGGCCGGGCAGTGACGGCGGATTAATAATTACTCATAATGGCTTTGGGGGATAGCGTTTGAATCCAAGATCGAGATTAGTTAAGAGACATATTAGGAGAAGGGCGGTCGGCGGGGGGTCGGGCACAAATTGCGGAAAATGATTGCCGCGGTAAATGTCATGACATATGAAATGTGGGAGTAAATGCGAATTTTTAAAGAATATGCTTTTTTTTTTTGTAAAAACACTTTTTAATTAGATGTAGATGAAAATGTTTCTTATTTTTGTACAAGTTAGCCCAGTTAATTTCATAGACAAATTTTCACAAAAGTGTATGCTAATAAGCGGGATATTCCATCATCTGGGATAAAAATTGGTTAATTACGATTGTTGTGTGTTCCATGAAAATTTATTACATTATGCGGGATATTCTTTTAACAACTTAACCCTAGAATACTAACGTGTTTTTTTTTAACGCTAATACTAAATAGAAAGATGAGTAAAAATTACTCATGATTAGTATTCTAGGGTTAAACGGACTTATAGATAGTAGGGGAGACCGGGGCAGGTTTACGCATGGGGCACGTTTACGCAGCGCACTTTTTCAGAAACGTGTTGTAGTTTGCTCAACATCGGTGACGACAGATTCATCCGGGCACCTATCGGATATTCTCACAAGAATTTTAGCCTCAGTCGAGCTTCTGCCTATCGCGCAGGGAGGATTATCTGTTTTCTGCCAAAGTGACTAATTTTGTGTTCAGCTTACTAAACCTTATTGTGAACTAATAATACTTTGTTAAAGATAAACAAATATATGAACGAACGCAGAATTTAGTGCTCTTTTTAAAAATGTAATTGTTTTGACGGAAATGTTATTGTATTTGGTTGTACTTTAAAAATAAGATAGAAAGTAACGACGGGGCACGTTTATGCATCGACGTCGGGGCACTTTTACGCAGTATGAACGTGCGTAAACGTGCCCCGAGGTAGGTGCGTAAATGTGCCCCAGAAGCTTTTTTAGCACCGTATCGCCATAGAACGTCTGTATTTTTAATCCATTTAGCTTCGCAATTTCTCATTTTATGTTTAATTGAATTACAAATTCATCTGTTGTAGCTAATTATCATATAGTTTCTGTACTCATGCTTGTACACTTTAAATTTTATAAACTATTCAGCGGGTAATTTTCTTCATGTTACAGATGGTAAGACATTATGTTACAAAAACTCTTAGAAAGATGTTCGACATAAAACTAATAAAAAATACCGTACTAAAAGTGAGACTTGGTCAAGCCGCAATTAGAGGGGCTGCCAAAAATTATGGTTTAAATGACAAGACGGTAGCTAACTATTGCAAAAAATGGGCTAACCTATCCAATGAGGACCTGAAAACGCAAGATGAAAATGAAAATGTCAGTAGAAAATTTCTTATAATATTTTGGACTATTTTATGAAGTTTTAAATTGTTTTTTTTTTTTTCAATGAAACCAAATACGATTATAAAATTTAAATTTAATAATTCACACTGTGAAATTTTTAAATGGTATTCAATGTCATTTTCACTAGATGAAGCACCCCCCCCCTCCCCCACCGCTAATTTGAATACCATTCAATTAGCGGCGCATTTCATTTCAACAGTTAAAGTAGTAAATGTGCAATTAATTTTCTATTGCGGGAAAGGTTTTAAATATTCACTAATGTTATTCTGCATAACGCTGGCTACCGTCAAAGCTCTTATACCCCCCTCCCCCACCTAATGTGGAGGTATATTTTACTTTTTCCCACAATATATAAGCTTTTGGGCAGGTGAATCGGTGTCGAGTGTTATTAACAGAAAAGGGTGTCTTTTATGCAGCATGTAGCTCATTTATTTATGCATATATTTTCACTCAAAACTTTTTTCCGCAGCTTGATGAACCAACTCCTGATTCAAAGGTTCCATTGACTGCAGAGGCAACATTGGCTCCAAAGAGAAGTCCGCAATCCTTAACTGATTCTCCAGTTAAAGAAGCTCTCAGACAAGAGCAGTTAGAAGCAAAAAAGAAAAAAAATTATTTCACAACAGAACAAAAACAAGAAACTACTTAAAAATTTACTAGTTTATGTGAAAGCAGAGCAAGAAGATAGCAAAGGAAAAAGAATTAAACCAAAAAATGCCAAAAAAAAAAAAAAACAGTTGGCGTTGGCAACCTCTGCAAAAATTAACGACTGAAACTACTTAGTCATTTTCTTCATCACTTCGTCATCAGAATCATTCTCTATTTTAATCGGCAATAAGCCCGATGTTTTTAGTTTATCCTACAAAATGTTCTTTTATTAATTTTCTTTATTTTTTGTTAGTAAAAACTGTAACTTTGATGGTTAAAATGACTAAGTAGTTTCAGTTGTTAATTGGTAATAAGCCCTGAGTTTGCAGTTTATCTAAAAAATGTTCTTTTATAAATTATCTATTTTTTTTTTCAAACAGTGCATGAAGTTATAAATAAAACATTTTAAATTAATTAAAAATTCATTTCTCTCAATACTTGGCACTCTAATAACGTGCCCCTCAATGCGTAAACGTGCCCCAATGTCGATGCGTAAACGTGCCCCAAATTGCGTAAACGTACCCCGAAGTTGCGTAAAACGTGCCCCGATGTCGATGCGTAAACGTGCCCGCCTAATGCGTAAACTTGCCCCGGATACGGGGCACGTTTAAGCAACAGGCTTTGTCCTAAATATTATTTTTTTAACGCTTAAATGCAAACACAAGGCGAAAACTGAATGCATAAATTTGAACTTCATTAAATGCTTAATAAGAATATAACATTTGAAATTTCCGAAATTGAAACATAAAAATTAGAAAATTCGCGGAAAAAAATCCGCGTAAATGTGCCCCGCTCTCCCCTACATTAGTTAACTTGTAATATAAGCCAGTATTTCAATTTTGCTGGTTTGCTGAATATACCGTAAAATGGGGTGTATTGGAACAGCGGGGTCATTCGGAACAAAACTTCCCGACCGTACAAAGAAATTCTTCATAAATATACTATTGGGTATTTTTCACCATGAATTTTTTTTTGTAGAAAGGTAAGATCATAGGAAGTAGGAAAAAAGTACTTTTGTCAATCTGGCAAAGCTACTGACTTCTAAGGAGGGCTGCACGTGGAATGCTAGAAAACATCACATTTTCATAGACTGCAAAACTTCATATGCATGAGCAAACTTTCTTATATTTAAAAACTAAGAGTGGTATATTTCAATTATACATGTATCTGAACAACAGAATACCACATTAGAATTTCCATTTTTTATAAATTGTGTCATTAAAATTAAGAATTCTGAAAAATGGCATAGGAAGAAAATTTGCGGGGTCAATCGGAACACTTAGTTTTGTTGTTCCAATTCAAAGTTATTTGAAGGAAACTGTTTGAAAATTCAAGATTCTAACCTCAATTCTTCTAATCAAGACAAGGACAGGGATTTATTACTGTTTATCCCTTCTCGTGAGCAACTAAATCTTAGAATGACAAAAAGTTGCAGATTTCAAAAGATTTTTTCTCCAGGAGACTTTTTTTTACTTAAAATACGAGGGGGAAAGTCACATAGACTTTATGTAGTAAAAGTCCAACACACAGACAGTGATGAATAAGCGAAAAAATTTTTCATGACAATCCCCGAATTCCAGAGATTTTAAGAAACTGAAGAAAAGGCAGAGTTTATCCCAAGAGATGTTATGAAAAAACTTAAGCCAAGTTACAATTGCTAGTTTTAAGGACAGGTACATATTTGTGGACGACATGAGTGACTTCCATTCATGCTAAATCTTTGTAATTCAATTCAAAAGAATTTCTTAAAATTACTTTTCATTTTTCATAAGTTCAAAATTATTTTGAAATTTGACAAATTCTAAACGCTTACTGGTATTGAAATTATACATTTATTTGACAGTAATTATCTGCTCTTATTCTCCCCTATCAATATTACTCATGTTTGTGAGACCTATTACAGCTTAAAGTGAAAAAAAAATAAAAATTTTAACATGTGTTCCGATTGACCCCTATCAGAGGGGTGATTCGGAACACCCATAATTTCCTATATATTTTGATAATTATTGTTCAAAATGTTGTTGTCTTTGCTTGGAATATCAAAAGTAAAGCAAGACCGAAGTTTTTACCCAAAAAACCAAATTAAAAGAAAAATCTTTTAACTGCTTTTTTTTACAATCAAAGATGAAAAGTGTTCCGATTCACCCCATTTTACGGTACTTATTTCATGCTAAAATGAAATTGGTGAGCCTTAAATTGATAATTCATTGTTGATCGTAATCTTTGTAGGAAAAAAATAGTTTTAATTAAAAATAACTAAGTTTTATTGCTCCTTTAATAATGTCTTAAAGGCAATGTATTAAAAACCACTAGATCTCAACATGAAGTAACAGTTATGAGTCAAAACCACTTTACACCCTTACTTCCGAATCCGGAACTATGGATTTTGAGATATTACGGGTTTTAATTCCAAACGACACAATTAATGCAAAAAAACGTTTTCAAAGATTTCTGTTCTTTTTATCGGAAACTACATTTTATTCCACCTGTTAGTACTTCAGCCAAAAATGTCCATAATAATAAAGATCTGTTCGGTACATGCTGCATTGCATTTTCAATAAACAACTCTTAAGTTATCGTTTTATGCCAAACAGGTTACACAAATACTAATATTAAATAAAAAAATTAAACAACCCCTGACCCCGATTGCCGATCTCAAAAAAAAAAAAAAAAAAAAATCTGGTCATAAAGTATTTTAAATCTAAATACATTTAATTGTTTTCTAGAGGATATGGTAAACACGGAAAAGGAAAGAGTCCTTACTAGTAAAATTTTGCTAGTCGCAAAAGCATAATAAAGAGGGAAAATTGAAAATCCTATACTAAAATCAATTACAAGTATTTTAATAGTTAACAAATGGAAACTGGCAACAGAACATTTTAAATCATTGAGTTTTCTATCCCCGTCGGCCAACAATGACGACGGTTACATTGTTTATGGATTTAAGCTGTAGATTTAAGCGTTAGCCACATTTGCTAAAAAACGTTATAACTCGAGTTTTACTTTACGTGGAAGTTCCAAACACATCTTATCAGACGCAGAATGCCCCCCCCCCCCCTGTTTTTTGGTACTATTATTTTAAAATTTCCAGTATACACTCAGGCACATTGAAAATAGCGACCCAAGAAGAAAGCATCGGATTGAAATGAAATTTAATACACATAATGATATAGATGAGAGATTCACTTGATCTCAAAATCAAGACAATTGAACGAATACAGGGTGTGCAAGGACACAAATACAGAGCAACTTCAATAGCGCGTTGGACCACCTCTAGCTGCAATACATGCCGCCACACAGTCCGGCATTGAGTTGATTAGACGCCTGATGTTGTCCTGAGGCAGATGGGCCCACAAATTTGTAACAGCCAACTCCAAATCACGCACATAGTGACACGATGGCATCTGACGTTTTAGCTGATCCCACACATGCTCTATAGGGGATAAGTCGGGGGAGCGGGCCGGCCATGGAAGAGTCTGAAAATGACGTAGGAAGTCTTGAGCAACTCTTGCTGTATGCGGACGAGCATTATCTTGCTGGAAAATTGCCCCTGGGAGACCATTTAGGAAAGGTCCTATATGGGGTCGAAGAATATCATCAACGTAACGTTGGCCGGTTAAGTTTCCACGCATCACAATTAGATTGGACCGGCTATCATAGGATATGGCCCCCCAGACCATTACACCAGCTGTGCGGGCAGTGGGACGTAGAACAGTGTGGGAGGAATTGTACCGCTCACCTGGACGCCTCCACACCCCTACACGGTTATCATCAGTCCCTAAAACAAACCGAGACTCATCACTAAACACAACTTTTTGCCAATCTGTGACATTCCACATTGATCTGGCTTGGCAACACTGTAGACGCAGTCGGTGATCAATCCGACGATTTCTTCTTGGGTCGCTATTTTCAATGTGCCTGAGTGTATATTCACTTCCAAAATCGCGAAAAAGTTTTAATGGCTTTTAACTAATATCTTTGTTAATTAACGTCCGAAGACACAACCTAGCCAAGAACACTCTCGATCACTTTACCTTTAAAAAAAAATCAACATCGGACCTTCCGTTTAGCCTGTACGGTACCACAGACAGATACACAGATCGACAGATGCACAAAATACGTCAAACTAGCAACTCCCTTCCTCGTTGAGTCAGCTCAGGGGTTAGAAATGTTATAATCTTTCGTCACACTACCACAAAACACAGTACGTAATATTCTATGTTAAGCATCTAGTATACCTTACACCCTTTACAATATCAGTGTTTTTCTTCTACCATCCATTGAGCATTTAGAATTGAATAAGCATTAATCATCTTCTTATGACTTATTTTAAAATTTATTTCCTATTTAGTTGCAGCCAAAACGCATAAAACACATGAATACTTTATTAAACTTATTGTTCCATAGATATTTTCAATTTAGCTTTACCATTAAAATATGCTAATAACGTATATGGAAACCAAAACAGAATTTCTCCATTCATATTTCATTTGATTTCGATGCAAAATAATTTTCTCGCTGGAAAAGCCTTTTAAAAATTCAAAGCGAGCGTCGTTTTTTCATTAAGTATTTATAACCCAGTATTCCTTAAACTTATTATCTTCAAACTACATTTCTAAAATATGTTTTTTCTGAAATCCTAAAAGGTATATACAGTTTTTCTTTCTCGATTTATCTTGAAAGCTGAATATTTTAAGAACATAATTCTTTCGGTAGTTACAAACAAATAAAATTCTGCCACAAACATAACTAAAATTTAAATCGTACTTGTTTACGAACATGAAAAGACTTTTGACGGTCTTAAAAGTACGACAATAAAGAATTTATAGAAACATTTTTAAAAATATTTATTAAGTAAATAAGGATATAATTAATTACGTAAATTAAAAATTAATTTATATTTTTCCTGCTTCTTATTGTAAAGTAAGAATATCTGTATAGAGAAACACCATGAATTAAAAGACCACGGCATTTTAATTCAAATAGTTAATAAAATAATAATAATAATGAATTAAACTTTTATCAGTTGATACTGCTATAGTTGCAGCTGTACAATTTTGTATAAGTAGCGCTGTTCGTAATACATAATTAATAATGTCTCTAATCACTTGCCCTTTTTATAATTGAATATTAAATAAAAGATATAAATAAATATATTTTCTTAATATAGTGATTTTTAAATCCCATCCTTACTTAATAACTAAGCTTTACTTTCTTACGGACAAAAATTATACTATTCATATGTCAAGCAATTTTTAAGTTCCAAAGTTTTTCTTTCTTTGAGTATGCATTTCAATTCATTTTTAGCCCACTTTCCCGTTAAAAATAAAAGAAAGACGAAAAAAGTATTAAAAGTAGCTTAATGCATCTAAAAAATATCGCCAAGTCCAAAAAATATCGCCAAGTTAAAAAAAATATCGCCAAGTCCAAAAAATATCGCCAAGTTAAAAAAATAAAGAGGTAAAATGAATATCGAAAAATTAAAAATTTGAAAGTAGGGTATTGAGATGGGGAATTTGTGTGTCGGTCGGTCTATCGGTCGGTCTGTCGGTCGTTCGGTCTGTCTGCCCCCCCCCCCCAATAACTTTTGAATGAACATTCCGATTTGGATAAACTTTTTTTTGTTGGAAAGATCTCGGCGAGTACAGCTCATTCCCATATTTGATTTTTTGATTTGAACAATTTTTGGTTCAACTTTGAGTCGTTCAAACAACCGGTCCCGCGATACTAACTTTTGAATGAACAGTCCGATTTGAACAAACTTTTTTTTGTTCGAAAGATCTTTTCAAGGATACTTCATTCCCGTATCTACATTTTCGATTTGAACAATTTTTCGTTCAACATTGAACCGTTCAAACAAGCTGTCACCCCTAATAACTTTTGAGTGAACAGTCCGATTTAAACAATTTTTTTTTTCGAAGCATCTCGGCAAGGATACTTTATTACCGTATTTAAATTTTAAATTTGAACATTTTTGGTTCAACATTGAACCGTTCAGGCAACCTTTCCCCACCTAATAACTTTTAAGTGAGCCGTCCGAATTGAATAAACTTTTTTTTTTGTTCGAAAGATCTTATCAAGAATACTTCATTCCCGTATCTACATTTTCGATTTGAACGATTTTTCGTTCAAGATTGAATCGTTCAAACAAGCTCTCACCCCTAATAACTTTTGAGTGAACAGTCCGATTTAAACAAACTTTTTTTTGTTCGAAAGATCTCGGCAAGGATACTTCATTACCGTATTTAAATTTTCAATATGAACATTTTTCGTTCAACATTGAACCGTTCAAGCAACCTTTCTCCACCTAATAACTTTTAAGCGAACCGTCTGAATTTAATAAACTTTTTTTGTTCGAAAGATCTCGGAGAGACTCATTCCCATATTTCACTTTTCAATTTGAACCATTTTTCGTTCAATGATGAACCGTTCAGAAATTTTTTTAACATGAGCGCCTACTGGGAAATTTAAATTGAATGTTGATTCTGAACTTAAAGGAGGATTTCTTTCAAACTGACTTTATAAGAGAACGGTTTTGATAAAAAATGTATGTTAAGTACTTTTCTGAAAAATCTTCTGTGAGGACTCTGATTCCGACTCCCACTCCGCAAACATGGCGGAAATGCAGGCTCAGAAAAAAATGACTGACTGGGCAGACGATTTTTTGTTTATTTATTCATTTTTTTTTTGTTTAATTAATTATTATTATTTTTATTTTTTTTTTTTTTTTGCAGACGATATTTTTTTTATTACAAAAATTGTTCATTCACTAGAGCATTTTACTCTTTATTTATATTTATTAACTGGCAACGGATTAAAAGTAAAATTCGAGACATTTTATTAACGAACGAGGTTTTTTTTCTTTCTTTGATAAAATGTGTTTTGATGATCTTTGTGCTTTTATTTTATTTTTTTTTCTTTTGAAAACGATGGTGAAATTTTTCTACGGAAGAACTATAATAGTTACATTCTTTAAAAGGTGCGACAAAACTTTATTTACTCGTTTATTTACTTTTTACGTGTCCATTTCATCTGATGAGAGGGGTATATTTTGCTTTTAGAAATCAGCTTTAAGTGCTATAAAGGTATGTTTGACATAATTTTCAGTTTCAGATATTCAAGAGAATATTGATTAGATGCTAGAATGTCGATGTCGATGTACGGGAAAGTAGGCTCGTTTAGTTCTTGACAGAACTTCTTGTTCAGCTTTGTTCTTCAGACAAACAACAATAAAAAAAAAAATACATGTGTCGAAACACATCTTAAAAGTTTTACTTTTGAATCCATTCTGGTTTTGAATTATAGTTTTTAATGATGTACGTATCTTAGATTCCCAATTTTATGTGGTATTAATCTTTCATGAAAATACTTGATACAGATTGCTTTGATTGGATATAAGTTTACCAATCATTGGTAAATGAAGTTTTTTTGTGGTTTAGTAAAATTTTTTAATTAGAAAATAAAAGCTCTGTTAATAAATGATTTATTGTGAATTGCTGCTTTTTTCAGCTGACTGTAGTATCAAATAAATAAATAAAGAAAGCAAGAAAGAAATTGGTGAAAAATTATTATTTTAAAATTAATTCAAGAAGAAAAAGTCACGGAAAAGACTTAGTTTCTCACATAACATCATTTAAACTACAAAAATTAATGGTAAGAAACAATTATAATTTGTTAAACATTAAGTACGTATGGTCGCTTTAGTTCAGTGATGATCAACTCCTTTTACACAAGGGCCGCACTTCATATTAAGATGACTTTAGCAGGCCAGAACGTATATAAAATGTAAACATATTTGTTTTTGTCCCTAGATATATTGCTCCTCTGAAATGTTGATGTCCGACATTGGTAATGTTTACACTTTCTTGGGTAATAAGAAAGTTCTGCGAATCTGAGCAGGAACCCTTTTGCGAAAAGACTACTAAAGTAACAAAATTCAATTCGGCCCCAATCACCCTTTCATATTACAAGAAAAGTAGGTAAACATTGGTTAAGTCGAAAGTTATCTTCTTTGAGGAGCACTATAACATGGAAAAGAATTAGTCCGTGGAGTTAGTGCAAACATATTTCACTTCCGGATACCAGTCGGAAATTTTATGTGGAGCTTAAATTCATATAGGAGGACAAAAAAACGCCGGGAGATACTTGATCAGAGGTCATTCCGTGATGACGTCATCAAAATGGCCGCTTTTACAGGTAAATACGTTTGTTTAACTCCCCCTAAAACTCCATCATAGATTCAAATATTGCGAAACTCAAATATATCATCTGAAAGCTCTTTAAAAGAGCTATCTAGAAAAATTTAATTTGTCTTTCTAAGGTCAAGGGCCCGCCTGTAATAACGTCATCAAAATGGCCACTTTTACAGGTAAATACGTTTGTTTAACTCCCCCTAAAACTCCATCATAGATTCAAATATTACAAAACTCAAATATATCATCTGAAAGCTCTTTAAAAGAGCTATTTAGAAAGATTGAATTTTTCTTTCTAATTTTAAGGGCCCACCTGTGATGACGTCATCAAAATGGCCGCTTTTACATGTAAATACGTTTGTTTAACTCCCCCTAAAACTCCATCATAGATTCAATTATTGTAAAACTCAAATATATCATCTGAAAGCTCTTTAAAAGAGCTATTTCGAAAGATTTAATTTTTCTTTCTGAGGTCAAGGATCCACCTGTAATGACGTCATCAAAATGGCCTCAAATGACGTCATCACAGGTGGGCCCTTGACCTTAGAAAGAAAAATTAAATCTTTCTGGATAGCTCTTTTAAAGAGCTTTTAGATGTTATATTTGAGTTTTGCAATATTTGAATCTATGATGGAGTATTAGGGGGAGTTAAACAAACGTATTTACCTGTAAAAACGGCCATTTTGATGACGTCAGTACAGGTGGGACCTTGACCTCAGAAAGAAAAATTAAATCTTTCTAAATAGCTCTTTTAAAGAGCTTTCAGATGATATATTTGAGTTTTGAAATATTTGAATCTATGATGGAGTTTTAAGCAGTTAAACGAACGTATTTACCTGTAAAAGCGGCCATTTTGATGACGTCATCACAGGTGAGCCTTTGACCTCAGAAAGAAAAATTAAATCTTTATAAATAGATCTTTTAAAGCGCTTTCAGATGATATAGTTGAGTTTTGAAATATTTAAATCTATGATGGAGTTTTATGAGGAATTAAACAAACATATTTACCTGTAAAAGCGGCCATTTTGATGACGTAATTACAGGTGGGCCCTTGACTTCAGAAAGAAAAATTAAATACTTCTAAATAGCTCTTTTAAAGAGCTTTCAGATGATACATTTGAGTTTTGCAATATTTTAATTAATGATGGAGTTTTAAGCAATTAAACGAAAGTATTACCTGTAAAAGCGGCCATCTTGATGACGTTATCACGGGAGGTCATGACCCCTGATGAAGTGTCTCCCGGCGGTTTTTTGTTCTTATATATGTACATAAGCTCTGTACCAAATTTCACACTGGTATCCGGAAGTGAAATATTTCGGCTGTTTTTGTCGCTAACTCCACAGACTAAATGATGGAAAATTACAGGCCAAGAACTGTTGCCATCACTGCTAACATTTATTTCAACAATACAAATTTTCAGCAATCGTTCTTATAATACCGAATTGAGATGATCTACTGTTTCGAAAGCTTCCAGAACATAGTTTTCGATTTAAAATGTCGAACAGAAAAACGGGCTGCATGCTGCCAGTGAGCTATAAGTTGGGCACCACTGCTCTTCAATATTAAGACATCTTCAGAAAGTGTGATTTTGAGACTTCTATGTAGATATTAGAGTAAGTAGTAAGTGTAATTTGGTACATTTAGAGTAATTCATGTTTTATGTCTTGCATTATATAGTATAAAATTTTAAACATTGTATATGTGTCTCTTTCGAATATGTTTTTAAAATTTTAGAAGTTTTCTGTCCGTTGTACTTTAGGCAACTTTAGTTTTGGCACTTCTTTATCTTTTTTACGATATTATTGTTTGGCACAGTATATCCTATTAAGGCTCTTGCGCCAAAAAACTGAATACAATCAACCAACCACTTCATCAGACAGTATTGCATATTCCTTCTGATTGTACGAATTTTAATCATATTTGATTAAAATTCTTTTATCATTGTCTTCCATATTTGAAGAAATTGTTGGGGCATACCCCCCCCCCCCAATTAACTCTTCCCCTTCAGGAGATTGGTTTTTGTCTTCAATACGTCCTTATGTCCTGTTTTCGTCTCGTCTTCATGTCATTACTTAAGTCGTTTTTTTAATTTTTCTCAGACGTTTTCCTCAGAGAGTTATTTTGGTATGTTTTTCTAAATTCAAACCTTCGTTTCTGTATATATTTCGCCAAACTTTTTCAAAGCTCCAGAAGTTTTACGTTCCTTAGATCTTAAACAATGTCACTTTTTTCCACTTTAAAAAACGTTTGGAACAGTATTACCCTGTTTAGGCTTCTGTGCCAAAAAAAAAAAAAAAAAAAACAATAGAACCAACCAACCATGCTTCATCTAGATCTATATGCTGAGTTCCAACTTTTTCACTTTCTTGTTTCATTTTTATTAACACATTTTCTGAATTACTGTGAGAAAAACAAATGAGCACTTTCAACATGTCTCAGTAGTGAACTAGAGTGCTAAAGCGGCTATATAATCTGGAAATATTCTTTTGCATTGTGAATAGCAGGTGTTGTTCTACCATCTGTCTCGGATTTACTCCCTTCAGGTTCGGAGTAAAAAATTTGCTACTGGTAATACTCGAGTATTCTGAAGATCTTTCCTCCCAAGAGTTATAGAAGTGTTAAAGGGGGGATCCAATCTTCCTCTAGGATCGCTTATATTGCCGTGCTAAGCACAAAAGTCGCATCTGGACTTTTTAACAAAATTGAGTTATTGCCACCAGGTGGCTCTCTGTGACGTATTTTACCTAAATACAATGTTTTATGGTTATTTGAGGTCGGGGAATATTTCTTAAAAAATTCTGAAAAAAAGTTTCATCTGAATCAAATACATGGTGGCGCAAAACTTTAAAGAGTTATATCTCAGTTTGAGCTCGACTGCAGATACCACTTTTGCGCTTCGCACGGCAGTATAGCTCTTACATTTGAAACTGTAAAAAAAAAAAAAAAAAAACTCTGAATCTTTCAACAAAACTTTCTCCACTTTCTTTTAATATTGTAAGTTAAAATTGATTTTATACTAATTCAACATGTGTTAAAGCAAAATCACAGAATTATAATATTAAATTTAAATATCACCCCATCCCTGAAGTATTTCGGATATCTTGAAGACAGAACCGGATGTCATAATTAAATCTATTGTTTTCTGTTTGGTCTCAGCCTTTTATCTCGCCCTAATGAAATTCCTCCCCGAAGTCGATCCTATCAACAGATTCACCCTTTGGAATATGCGACCGGCCCCTTTCAAACTCCCATTTATGCAGAGTGCCAATGACGTGTGTTTCTACTGACAACCTTTGACAACGTCGCCATGGTAACCGTGTCGGGAAAAGATGACTTATTTCTGCTCAGCTTATAGCTCCTTTAAAGAATCAAAATAGAATATAAATATTGAGAGAGGCCCATACACACGGAGAACTAGACTCACTGCACAAAAGTAAGTGCAACGCTCTCGCTCCAAATTTAATATTTTCGATATTTCTCCGAGAAGGAATGGCAACAAGCATTAACTCTGTTTGCTGGTTACGTTCCATGTTTCTATTTATCTGCATGGGGATTCTTCTCAACATGGCTTGTTAATTTGCTTTGGATCAAAATATATTGCACCGAGTGAATGGTGGAAATGTTTATGACATTTCCTAAGGTATTCAGAGTAGCTTCTTTGCAATACCGTCTGTTTTCCCTGAGTGCAATTTGAGCGGCACGTAAAGCGAGATACATATCTCTTAGGGAATTTCCAGAAATTAACCTTAATTTTTCTTTAATGTCACTAGGTAGCGATGTTATTGCTAGCTACCGACACAAAGCTTATCTATGTGTGAGGCTTAAATTGGACATAGGAGCAACGAAAGAAAAACAAATCCAGTTTTCCTACCCAGACTTAGGATAGTATATGTAACAAACGTATTCATGCATAACAATACAGGGTTCGGCACAATGAATAATATTATACAAAAGAGACAGAACTTTGAAACAAATTGAAAATTTTAGCGAAAAAAAAAACCAATAAAACAATAAAACAAAGAAAAATGTCTACCATTTAGGATGCCATATCTGTAAGTCAGAACCACACTAATGTAAGTCCATTTTCGTAACTTTTCAGCAGAGGGCGAAAACGATTGTCGGCTCTCTCTTTTAATGCTGCTAAATAATTATGAAGGAACTTCTTTTATAGAATAACGTTCTCATGAGTCAATGCGGAATAAGATTCTACATGCAATGCACCAATAAAGTAAAAATCGCCACTTTTGGACTTAAGTCGTTCTGTTTTTGAAGTACAAATATATGCCGTCTCACTTGGTTTTAATTATGACACCATACAGATGGTCGCCCTCACGTCCAGCGTATTCCTTCAGGCGTCAAATGAGAGCTTTCATCACCCGATCTAGCCCGTTCAATGGGATCTAATCCACAGCCGTTTCTTCTCGAAGGGATGTTTGTAGAGTAAAGTGTACGTTACGTGTCCTCATACCGTTCCTGAAGCCAGGGAAAGGATACCGACAATGTATTTACAATTTTAATTAAACTACTTAATACACTTGAAAAACAAAGCACGATGTCAAATCTGAAAATTACTTTGCTTTAAAAATGAAGCAAATAGAACTAATAACAAAATGCGGCAAAGAATTTCTAAATTTTAATAAACATTGTTTTTTGTAATGCAACTCTTTTTTTCCTTTACATTTTCAATACTTGTAAAATATTTCAAATGAATTTTACAAAGTGTTTGATGTTTTAAAGAACAGAGACTATTGAGATTTTTTTCTGGGTGTGTACACAAGCTGTTAGTTTTGTATTATTTTATTCCATTACTTTTATTGATTTCAATTTTTGTATTATGCTCTTCTCTATTATTTATCGGCTTCATATTATTTACTTTAGAAGACTTAAATTCATGTTCATATGTGCCGGCTCTTATAATGTGATTAAATTGTGCAGTTAATAGAGTTTTGCTCACACACAGCCACTGATATTACACTACGGACCGCTCTCAACTCTTCCAAGTAGTCTGAGATCCGACTTGGATAGCACTACCAACATCGAGTTAATCAAATTCATATTGATTAAAGAAAACATGTTAGGGTGCCTCTCAGGACCGTGGATAGTTATTCTTAATTGAACATTATTTAAGGCAATTTCGTTCAGTGATTACTCCTATGTAGTTTTCAAAGAATTTTATGACTAATTCAGATTAAAAAATGTAAATTAAAAGCTAAAATAAGGTTGCTTAACATCCGGGTAACAACTAAGATTGTCTGGGTGCTAAAAGATGCGCATAGATTTGGAGCGAGTATGGGACAACTCAAAAATGTAACAATCAATTACGGTTAAATAACATTATATTTTATTAAAATGTCATCAAGATTCATAATACTAAATGTTCAGAAAAAATTTTTAAAATGAATTTTCAACACCGTTTTTTGTGATTTTTGAATGTATTCAAAAAGTTAAGATGTCTCCCTCCTTGCATCAAGGTCTTCAATTAGGACAGTAATTTCAATCTGGGATCTTAGGGGTCATTTATGCTTATTTGGAAATAAATTGATTGCAATACTCCTAGACTTTCTTTTGTTCCATAAATTTTAGCCTCTGTAGGAGAAAGCCCAAATAGTTATAGCCTTTTAACCATTCCTTACCCACTAATAGAAGTGTTGGTCCAGATATTGTCATGGAATATTCTCTACCAACCTGTTACGGACATTTTTGCCAAAGAGCAGAAAACTCCACCAGTGGGTGTAAAGAAAGGTTCGTTGAGAATCTCAGGTTTTGGAACTTTGCTCGGAATACATATGAAGGCGGCGCCGAGACTATCGGAACGGAAGCAACAATTTGATTAGAGCAACCAAGCATTAAATGAAATGTGCTTTCGAAGATTGGGAGGGGGTAACTATCACCCTCATTTAGATTCCGAAGGAGTTCCACGCCCCCTCCTCTATTCTGCTGCGAGTTTGTCGCAATATTGCTTTTCGACCAAAGGCTTTGCCTATTCAGCGTCATTACCAGATTATTCTTGGGTATAATTACGGGAAGGAAAATGCCCCGGGGCTGAAAATTTTATTCCTCTCTTTTCGGAGGATAAATTAAAGATTTTGGCGGCACAACTTTATTCTGGCGTGCCTACTTTCTTCTCCTTTGCGTTAGTGAGGATTTAGATATTATTTGAAACGATTGGAATTTCAAATGAGAATAATATCTTGCCTGCCGTTGGGGGAGCGTGTCGTGTTTGGCGTTTTAGAGGTTTGTTTACGTCGTTTGTTTGAGTTTGGGGACTTATTCAAATTCCTAGTAAAAGGCATTTATTAAACGTAGTGAAACTGCGAACTTTTACATAATTAAAATACCATTTGGGAGGAAATCATTCAAAAACGAAAGGGAAACTTTCAATGGAAAGCGAAATAACTTCCTTTGTTTCTCTTGGTATGCATTCTTATAAGACTAGTTCATACAATTTCACTTACATCCATTAAACTTTTCAAAAAATTTGTGCAAGTTTTTGTATAATTATAGCAATATTTGCTGCAATTTATAAAGGAAGCAAATCCTGTTTTTTTCTTCGCATGTAAGAACACAATAAAAAAACCCCTGGTTAAAGTTGAAAGATATTTCCAGCATTTTTCATAAAATCAATTTTTCTGCGATACATGAAGTCAGGTGGGATGAACAGATGAGTATAGCATATCGCTTATAACAATATGCCTGACATTTAAATAGTTTGTTTCACATTGTGTTCAAATACATATTGAGCAAGAAGCCCATTGACGCAGTGGTTAGCGTTTACCTTCTACGCCGCAGAAACGGGTTCGACTCCCGGGTTGGGCACAATCGACTCAGCCCTTTATGCCTTCGGTGGGTAGATAAAATAAGTACCAAGTTTGCTTGGGAAATAAACCCTGGAGTTCTGCGTTGGACCGACAACCTAACTGGAACATTTGCATTGCAACCCAGAACCCAAGGTCTCGAAAATTGAGAAGGGCACAGCAGGCCTTGGCCCCATGGGCTGTGGCGCCACTGAGTTTTTTCAGTCTAGTATATATTGAGCAAAAAATAACTGATTGAAGTAAATCTTTTCAGTTCATTAATTTTTTTTATTGAATCTTAGCAATAATGCTTTCTTTTACTTCTTCTGAAAATACTGAACAAACTTTACCGGGATAGTTTCCGAAAATTGATCCTCCTCTCTTTGATAATGATCTCCTTCAAAATCCGAAGCTGGATGTGCCATTGATTAAGCCCCAAAAATTTTTCACACCAAAAACTGAATGCGTTTCACCTTGTCCCCCCCCCCTTAAATATTAGTCTCTATTAGCTCCTGTCTGAAGATGTTGAGCAAGGAGTTATTTGACTTCTGATTTAGATTAAAATTATCGAAACTTTAGTTATGTGGTGCTTTCATATATCGTGTAATTGCCTCCATAGTGATGCTCTGTATAAATGGAAGCAGTAATTTTATGCCTTAAGTTGGCCAAAGCATTCTCTACTTTGGCTCAAATACCCGAGTGGTTTTAGCAACAACGACAACAATAAAGTCATATAGCAAAGGCAGGAATAACTTTAATTCGTTTAGGTTACCAATTTTTAAAAGTCCATTACAAGTCATGGGATGGAAGTGAAAACTGCGAGTTATTTCCATACACTACACGAAGAGCAGTTAGAGCACGAAGCTATTTTCACACTGTTAATTGAAAACAGGAATAATACACTAAAAATTGAATGCCTGCCATTACAGGGTGTGTATTTCAAGTAATGAGAATAAGTCCACAAAAAATAATCTATTAAAGATATGCTCCTTGAGCATCAACACACTTCTACAGGCGACGTTTCCACACTTCGTGCGCCACATGATTTTCTAATGTTTTTCTTTGTTGTAATACGAAAGCTCTTTTTTTTTTCATTTCTTTCTTTTTGTAAATAAATATAGTTATGCCTTTTTAATTCAATATTATGAAATCAATGAGTATAAGAGTAATGTGGGAATAACTTTTTTCAGTAATTTATAATTCACTAGCGGTACCCGCACGGCTTTGCCCGTGGTATAAAATTAAAAGTTCATTTGCAAAATAATTGATAAAGCAGAAAAAATGCTCTATTTAAGTTATAATTCAACTATAATTCCTTCAGAGTATGATATAAAAATCTGATATGGACCCCACACTACTTAATTTTACGTGTAAATTTCTTAGTAGATGCCTTAAGTGCTAAAATAGTGCTTGGAGTGAGCAAGATAACAATTCAAACATTTGTATCCCTAGTTTGCTACGAAACAATGTAAAAAAAGGTTTTACAATGATTAATCTCCTGAATATCGCAGATTTTAACATCATTCAGTGGATTTTTCGCAAAATATCGCCAATAGCGCCAAAATGAACCAAAAAAAAAAAAAAATTTTTCTCCAAATTGGCGTCAAACACTTGGCGACCAAAAGCTTGGCGACATATCGCCAAGTGGTTGTGCCAATTCATATCACTTTTGTCTGCATTGAAAACACTGATTTACCCCATAAAAGGGGTAAAACACCCCCTTGGGTAAATTCGAATGCAACCCCAAGGAGAGGTGCACAAAAATAAGCCGAAAGAGAAAATAAGAACAATTTTGTTGCTCACAAAAACCAACAGAAATCTTACCAAAGTTTAAAAGAAGAAGAAAGTTTTCTTTCCTAGCTTTAAAAACAAAACAATACATTTTCCGAAATGAAACACTTTAAAAAGAACGATGCACTATCGCAATGGAGTCAATTCACCGCTAGAGGGCCGCACAGTGGATGTCACGTGTCGGCTGGGATCGCTACTCTGTTAGCATGTTTTCGTATTGAGTTTTAACTGGAGGTGGCCGATCAAAATTAGTTTGCTTTGGCTATTTACGTTATTTTTGTACTGTAAAGGCCTTTTGATTCGCGAGGCCTTAATTTTCGCGATTTTCGCGAGCCCTTCGTAATCGCGAAAATTTAGGCCTCGCGAATTTTGTTTTACTTTGGACTTTTTCAACTTTCGGTTCTGTACATGCAAAATTCGCGAAATTTTCGGCCCGCGAAATCACCGATATATTCATTTTCGCGAAAATTACGGCCCGCGAAATTAAAGGCCTTTACAGTAATTAATAATACTTACGTTTAGTTTAATCTTTTTAATTATGATTCAGGTCAGATTGATTTAGTTTTAATCTCTTATTTAGAGTTGACTTTTAATGTTTTTTACTTCGTTATATTTGTTATTAGTTTATTTCTCTCTGAATTTTTTTTAGCATGAGCATGAGAGAGGTAATTTTAGAAAAAAAAATTGTAAGTGTCAGTTAAGAGTCTAAAAACAGCATAAAAATTTGTTTTTAATTTATTATTAAAAATGTTCTTTGTAATGAATACATATTTTAAATTTCTCCTTGTATAGTAAAATGACTTTCTGCTAAAATTGAAATTGACTTTTTCTAAAATATATGCCTTTCTATAAACATTATTTTGTATGTGAATACATTGTGCAAATACAATTAAAATACCCATGGTTTTGTGAGAAAAAATATAGGACGTAATGTGAAACTTCTGTTTTGCTTTCTTTCTTTTCTTTTCTTTCTTTTTTTTCACTAATCAAATGAGCTTTATAATTTGTTTTCTTTGTCTAGTGTAGAACCATTAAATATATACTCAGTCATATATTTATGTAATATATTTTTAAGAAATTTTAACTCTGCCATTACGAAACTAAGGATATTTAGATTTTATTCATAGAAGTACCATCCAATGAAATAGTGTAAATGTTAAGTGGTATCTAAGTGATGTTTCACGCTACCAAAATTTTTAATCAAATGCATTTTATACTTAGTAATAAACTAGTACTGGATAAAACAGTAAAAGTTTTGTTAATTAATACCAATAATTTCTGATTAAATTACAACTGTACGTTTTAGCAATATATGTATATTTTTCAGCTATTTGCTTCTTGAATTCTTCGATAAAGATTTTTTTTTCAACGATATACAACAGGTTTGTGCTTTTAAAAACTTTTTATTATATGTATACAGAGAAACAGTAGAGTACATAGCGCCCTTCGGCACGGGACGGGGGCACACAAGTTTCGGGGCGTGCAATACGGAAAAATAGCACTACACTTTTTTTTTTTTTTTTTTTTTTGTTGATCGAAAAAAAAGAGGGGGGGGGGTGAGAGGGGACATGTACAGATCTTGCGAGGGGGGCGCACCGAAGTCTATGTACGTTACTGCTGAGAAAAATGTTAGCATGTTAATGGGATGAAAACATTGCTAAATAAATTTCCAGTTTCTTAATATGTAATTGCTTTACAAGAAAAAATATTTTGTTAGAGTGGTTAATAGCAAAATGAATGCTTCAAAATTAATATTCAAAATAACAATTGAAATAATTAGTTTTCTTTGAAACAGAAGATTTATATTCCTTTTTCAACTTATATTAACTAAAGTATATTTTCTCCGCAGAGCAAGAGTAAGACTCAGGTCTTTTAAATATTGGCCAGAGAAATATTCATATACACTAAATAATTCATTTATGCTACATGTTTATATCTATAAATTTTAAGTAGTAAAGGAAGTAGTAAAATGAAGATTTGGCTGAAATATGCTCTTTTTTAATGAAATGTAAAATAATTAAATTAATATGAAAATAATAACAAATAATAATAGTTATAAATAAAGACAATAAACTACGTGAACTTTTTCTTCCATATAATTTTCGAAAAACTTCTATTGTTCTGCGTTGTATATACTCAGTTGTATGTACCTGTTAGGAAAAGTTGTACGAATTAAAAATGCTATATTAATTTCTTTCTTTCTTTTTTTTTTTTTTTGCAAGAAGAAGAAAAGAAACTTTTGTAAACTTACATCGACATTAAAAAAAAAAAAAAAAACAACTGTATTAATCTACAGCTTATCTGTAGAGCTTCGTTGGTTGATTTGCATTAGCTGGTGGTTTCATATATTTCAATGTTATGTAAAATTTATGAAAACATTTGGGTAAACAATTTAATTTTCCAAAAAAAAAAAAAAAACAGCACTTTGACTTGATGAAGCATTTAAACACTTTAAAGCTCTCCTTTTCTTTTCTTCCTTAAAAAATAATTTTGTACAGATCGCGCCTTGTTTTATTAGTAATCTTTTGGTGAAATTTTGACACTTAAAGCATTCTTCATCGAAGTCATCTGCAGAAAACAATGTTTTTTGGCCGTAAGTTTTCTCATTTTATTTTTATGAACAAAACTTTTAAATGATCTTTATTTACATGAGGAAATATGAAAAATAACTTCTCCTTGCAATTGACTTCAGTTGCAACCTTAGTGCATTCACAAGCAACACATTTTGTTAAGAAAAAGAACGGTTTTTCAGTAATGCTTTCAACGCTTCATCCCCGTTGCTTACATCGGCTTCCTAGTTGACACGTGACCTAACGCGACCTGTGACGTTGCGTGAAGGAACTCCATTGATACGATATTTGGTTAATCTGTGCATTAGGTACCCTTTTCTCGCTAAATGGGCGATATGCGCGCCAAGTGTGGTAACCCTGACTATTTTGCGTAGTTTCTCTCGGAGCTTTCAACTCCGCGAGAAACGCAAAAACGCGCCAGTTGGGGACTTTTTGAAAACGCGCCAAGCATTGTCCCAAAGCACATTTTCACCGGGAAAAAGATAGGGTTGCCAAAGAATTGAAACAGAAAAATACTACGCCTCCTCTTAAAAAATATACTACAAAATAATACTGTTTCCAAACGTTGCCAAAATCAATATTGCTGAAATGCGAAATCTATGAAAATGAAAAAAGAAAAAAAAATCCGCCAAATCTTTTAATTAAGTCATTAGTATGTTGAAAACAGGGTTGCCAGAAAAATACTACGCTTCTTATTTGGGCCAAAAAAAAAACTACCGTAGAATCAAAAATACTACGTCTGGCAACGCTGGAAAAATAACGAAACAAAAATAAGTATGAACACGTAACCATGGTAACAACATTCCCAAACAAATTTTATTCTCGGCTCAACCATTTTAGAATCGTTTGGCTTGCTTTACTGAAGGTAAGCCTTGAATTCCGGGATTCTAAAAACAATTATTACAGCTCTCCCGATGATCGTAGAAACTTCGAAAAAAGTTCATTTAATGCAGAAAATTTCAGGCTTTCGAATGACATAAGACTTGAAAATGTGTATGAAATATTTCTTCCTTATTTTATCAAATTTCCGCTAAGAATTCGAATAAAAAAAGAATGAAATGGAATTTTCGAAAAATCGCTTCGAGGTGCAAAACTACATGCTACAAACTAATTTTGTGCCAAGTGGCATGAAAATCGACCGAATGGTTTTGGCGCTACACGCGTGACCGACAGACAGACAGACAGAAAGAAGGAAAGACAGACCCACCTTCAGCTTTATTATTAGTAGAGATTATTACTAACAATCAGCTATCTACGCTAAGCGTAAATAAGAAAAAAATTGCTATTAAGTAAAGTTAATGTTATAGAAATTCAATTAGGTAAAATCAGCTTAAATATATTACAAGTTAAAATGTTTCATGCATGTGGTTATGAGTCCACAAGGAAACCCTATATCAGCTCATAAAACGGGCCGTCATATGTGTAGTTTTAGAGGGAGAAGTAGTTTTAAGGTTCATATTTATTATTTTTTTTCTTTCCAACTTCTTTACTAAGAGGATTGTGCAAAACTGTTATCTTCATTATAAAATAATGTGTACTTCTACGAAACTTTAATACTTGTGATGGGGATTTATACCAGAGGTGTATTTATTATATCAGCGGCTGTTTGACATTTTTTGCAATCATAATATATGACCCTAAAAAGCATTATAATATAGTTATAATTATAATTTAAAGCCGATCCATACTTCATTGGAAGACAATCCTGAAAGTAATTTAATAACAGAATAAAGTTATATTGAGAAGTTTAAGTGAATAAATATTTAACAACATTCATTCATAACTGACTTTTTTTCTTAACGCTTTTATATTCATGCACAAAATCTGTCTTAAAAGTTGACAGTATTAATATCTAGCGCCCTCTATTGGGGCATGTATGACCCATAAAGTTGCAAGTGTAGGATCTAAATAAATTGAGTAAAATTGTTTAAATAATTTGATTTGTCAGAAATTTATGCACTAAAAGAAAAGCTCCTGTCTATGTGAGTACAAAAGTTAAATGTATTAATGAAAAAAAAAAAAAAAAAAGAAAAGTGATGAAAGTTTTGCAATTTTTTTGCATATAGTTAAGCTAGTAGTATTGTACCTTAAAGTGTGCGAATGTCAGGGTCTTCCACCAAAAATGTAATGCGAAAGGCAGTGATGGAAAAAACCTGTTTTTTTTTTTTGCACATAATTTCAGTCAGCATGGATTTTCTGAGGATTTGTACTTATGTTTACTCATGATAATAAAAAAAAAATAAATAAAAAGCTGTGAAGAGGAAAAATATTTTTATTTCACACTTTTAGGCACATAATTATTTTAAATTCATTGATGAGTAATAATAATAGTTTAACGCATTACATTATTTTTTAAGCATAGAAAATAACAAAAATTATAACAAGCAGGCATATTTGGAAACATTTATAATAGAAAAGGTATATTCCTCATAAAAAGTATTTTTTTAAACAATGTTTTAATCAGTGAAAATTAATGAAAGTTTACTCTCTCTTTTTTGAAAATCAAAAGAACAAAATACTAAAAATTAAATATCCATTAATAAACATGCCTTTTTTCAGGGAGTTAATTTACTTTTATAATTTAAAAGTTTTAAACTGAGGCATATAGAAAATAAAAATACTATAAGTTAAAAAATAAAAACTGAAAAAAAAAAAAAAAAAAGCTGGTGACCCGAGGCCAGAACCACGGACCTCGTTAATGCACGCGCAGTGCTCTGGCCACTGAGCCAAAATACCTCAGGACCTAGGCGGGCAAAGTTGGGTTATGTGCTCTCCATTAGAAATTGAAAGGAACATAAACCAGATCAGTGCCTGTTTTAGATTGTCTTTTAATTATTGTGTTTGTGTTTATTTTTGTTTGAAAAATGCAACTTTGATCGCGTTTTTTGAAACTATTTTAGCAATTCTACAAAAATTATTTTGAGTATTAGCGCTCAAAAAAAAAAAAAAAAAAAAAAGGATTAAAATCAGGACGGATTGGAAGTCTTATTCAAACTTATTTCCCCACATATAATGATACAGTTTCCCACTTGAGCAACTAAAGCCTTCTAGGATTCACTGATTGTTATCATCATTTAAATATGAAAAATCCGAGTTACTTCAAATGTCTGCAATTTAAAGTTCTTTTGCAGTGTATTTATGACAGCGCACAGCGTGGCTTTTTCTTCTTCTCAGAACTAGGCAGTAGCGGATCACCCAATAGGCGCATGAGGCGCGAGCCTGGGGCCTCCAGCAAAGCAGGGGGCCTCGGAACAGCAGAGTGCCAAATTTTTAAAATCAAAATATTTGGATTTGAGAATTTGTTATGGAAAATCACGAGTTTTAGAGGGAGGTGCTCAAAACTCAAATTAGCAATTAGCCAGGGATTTTAAGCACAGTGTGAAGGCCCTGATTGTTGCCAATTAATTGGGCCCTGCAATTAAGCTATTATTATCTAACTAATAGAAAGGCAAAAGGCACAAAATAATTTGGAGGCCCCCTGAAGATTTAAAGGCAAAATGCAGTGGCTGATTTACAGGTTTAGGGGCCCGTCAAAATACAGTTTGTTGCCCCCTTCGGGGCCCCTATGGTCATGAGGGCCCTCACAGCTGCGAAATGATCAGGCCAATACCGGCAGAATTAATAAAGGTTCTCGTTTAAGAAAGTTTTTTTCCAATTAGCAAATAGTTCTTTTGAAATTATTTTTCTTAAAATACACGTATTGTTTGCATAGCTTTAATGCGTAAGCCTTTAAAAATAAGGCCAAAAACTCAGAACTACTAATAGTGAGGTCCTAGGTCCACAATACTTTGGAGGCCTCCTGAAGATTCAACGACAGAATGCAGTGGCTGATTTACAGATAAGGGGGCCCGTCAAATTGCATTTTTGGGGCCCCATTGTATATCAGCACTATGTAAATCATTTATCATATTCATTTTTTGCTTCCCCTTTGGGCCCATGAGGGTTATTGGGGACCCTCACAGTTGCGACAGGCCGACAGGGTCAATCCTATTCAAGCAAAATTAGTAAAGACTCGTTTAAGGAAATTTTCAATAAACCGGTTTTTTTTTCTTTTTTTTTTTCCTTAAAAATACACGTATTTTTAGTATAGCTTTAATGCTATGTGTAAACCTTTAAAAAAAATTGAGACCCCTTAGAAAGGTGTGACAATAAACCGAGCCCTAGTTGGCTTGCCTGGTAGGCTATTCATTGAGGGATCCGGATATAGGTCCAAAGCTAAAAGGTCCAAAACTAAAAGGTCCACAAACAAAAGATCCACGTCCAAAAGGTTCGAGGGATAGAAAATCCGAGAGACAGAAGGTCCAGTTTTCTCAGCGGAGTGGACATAGGGTCCAGGTTTCGAAGTTTACCTTTTGCCTCAAACTTATTTTGTTAAATATTCAAGTTATGCGTGGTAACAGCCACCATAACACATGTTTTTTACGATAGAATGTGTCTGTCCCCCTTCCCCCACTCACGAGATGTAAAGGTTAAAAGCATGTAAAGTTTGTAAAAGTATGTATGTTAAAAGCATGCATGGTATGTAAAAGTATGTATGTTAAAAGTATGTAAAGGCATGAAATATGTTGCTTGTTTTGATAAAGTATTCTGGAGGAAAGAAACAATTTTAAAACTTTAAACTTGAGACCTCTAGCGTGTTGGAAAATGAGACAATAAGCGTGAGAGGTCTCTCTACAGCATCGGGATTTCTTTTGCAAGGCCTCGAGACACGTAATCCAAGATGAGTCATGCAATGAAAAAGAAACATTCAGCTAAGGCCCCCCAGCGAAAAAGAGCCATTCACTTTTTTCTTTCTTCAGTCGCCGTTGTCCTGTCCTGCGCCGTTATGCACTGACCAGCCACCAGCCCGATGCTTATCAGAAACCTACCCTTGATTCTAAAACCTTAGGCAAAGTGGTTTATGGCGCTCATTTTTCAGACTCCCTCCTCTTGTCAAAAGCTTTTTTGACCTTGACACTGAGAGCTACACGAAGAGAAAGTGGCGTGCTTTTATGAGCAATCTTTCGAGATTGTTTCAGAATAGCCAAACGCTTCCTTTTGTCGCTTCTCTTTTATACCAGCAAATAAATAAAAAAAAGAAGCGCCATTGACACCGTCATTTTGTTATAATGTCTGGAAACTCAACAGTATTTTCGCTTTGAGCTCTTTTTGTGCTCCAACCTCCAACCCTGCATCAATGAAGATTTCTTCCACCAATTACGTGATTTCCGAAAGCCGCCTAGTATTTCCCAAGTCAAAACTAGTACCATTTGTTACGCATCGCATTTTAACTCAAGAACTGTCAAATTTTGAAGAATAGGCAAAATTCAAGCAAAGAAATCTCTCCGAAGTAAGTTTAATATTCTTAAAAATTATTCATTGACTGTGTTGTCTGCAGGAAATTAAACATATTACAATTTTAAAAACAAAAGTTGTAATAACTATAATTTTTGAATCAAGCGCCAAAAATAAAAGATACAATGGGTTTATTCTATACCAAATCAACAGATTGATAAGGCTTCTGGGTTCTCTTTAACCTCAGTCTGCTTGACCCGCCCCCCCCCCCCACATATTATGTTCGAAAATTTAGCATAACATTTTTTTTTGTTTTTGTTTTGTTTTTAATACTCGTGAAAACAATCTATTTTCTGATAAAATGCATGTTTAAAGTTTTGCTAGAATAACTGAATAACTTGTATCATACCGAGCAGCATTTTGGCAGTATACTCCGCATTAATTAGAACAACAACAGCAGTTTTCAATTTAAATTCACCGGAAATTTATTATGGATCTCTCGAATATGAATTTTTTTGCAATTGTAAAATTATACTTAAAATATTAAGTGTGTGCAAAAAAAATGTTAGGAATAAAATTGAAGCAAGTTTCTGTGAACCTGGAATAAAACTCATTGACAAAATGTTGCAAGAAATTATTATTACAAATCATCAGCTTTCGAGATTCCATCCCCCTCCCATGTTCGTATGGAAGAGCATAGAGCAGAGGTGAAAAATGTGCGGCTTCCGCGAATTTCGTGATTCCTTTGAAAAACCTATCTTAGCATTATCATTGCGGCAATTTGAAAACGAATTTTATGAATAATTTCGCTTTCACATGAACTTATCTATTGTTAAAGAAGTATTTGACAAATAAAAACTATTTCGTTTCATTATCTATCGCTGTCATTTTAAAATACTAATTTTTGATATTTACTCGTAATAAAGCCTAGGATTTTACGAGATGCCACATGCCAGATATCGGGGCTCGGATCTCACCCTCTCCATTGACTAAAATACTTAAAAATATAAGGCAATTTTTTTCTTTTTTTTTACTGTGAATATTTTTTTTTTTTTTTTGTCAGATGTTTTTCTTTTAAATCATCTCCACTAACCCCAAAACTTTTGACTCACAAAAAAAAAAAAAAAAAAAAAAATATTTTCTGTATAGTTCATATTATTGAGCTATTCCATTTGTTGTAGCATCAGGGGGGGCCTCCGTATCAGGTTGTGCCTGGGGCCTCAAAATGTCATGATCCGCCACTGGAACTAGGTGACGTACCGTAGTGTGCATGTTACGAATTACAGCATACAGCGTAAACTGAAATTTTCATCAAATGTACAGTAAGCCGTTCATATCTGGACTAGTTTGCAAACATAATGACGCGATACAACGCAGCCATGTTGTTTATCTCGCGTGGCTTGGCTATTTTGATTTGGCAAAGTTTGAACCGACGCAACTGTATTGAAGCCAAATGTGCTGCGAAGCTTATCATTTTGTAATTTCTCCTCCCGCGATGGCACCCTTTGAGGTCGGTTTTCACTTTAGGGAAAAGGAATAGGTCTGCTGGGGGGAGCGGGTCAAGGTTGGCGCTGTAATGTGGCTGTGGAAGATCTTTTGAAACGGCCTCACGGTTTTGCTTTTGAATGTCCGTTAAAACTTTCAGCACGAGTTTGGCGCATATCTTCCTTATTCCAAGATCCTTACTGATGATTTTGTGCACAACTATTTTATCCATTCCTAGAGCTGTTCTGCGATCATGCAAGCCAGTAAAAACTGGTCTTTGTTTAGCAAATGTCGTACACGTTGTTAGTTTTCTGCGGTTCTTGATGTTGACGTGTGACCTACACGGGGCTCGTCCTCTACACTCTACCGGCCCTCTTTAAACATTTCGTGCCATCGTAAACTTAAGCTTACAACTAGGGATGCACCGATAAGCAAATTGGCCGATTACCGATTAATCGGTTGTTGATAATCGGCCGATTAATCGGCTGAGCCAATTAACGATAAGAATGATTGTTTTAAATACTACAATTTCACAATCACTGTTTTTGCTCTCTTATACAATTCTGAGATTAGAAATAGTAACTAATTTTTTATGAGAGAAGATTTTTTTCTATTTTCCTTATTTTCACAAAATAATTTCAATATTTTATCCAATTTTTTAGAACTAATTTTCATCTTATTGCCAATAATATTACATTAAACCATTGTTAATTACATTAATTGGACATAGAAATTAAAAAAAATGGGAGGTGTGGGGTCCGTGGGAGGAGGTACTTTTAATTTTAAATTTTAATAATCAGTAGCAATTTAATTCAAGACTTTTATTCTTTGTGAAAATTAGAGGTTATCTAAAAGCACTGTGCTAAGAAGAAAACTATTGCCACATGAAAAATGTTGCATTATTGTCTATGTATGTTATTCAAAAGTAGGAGAATTAATTTATTTAAACTTTATATCAACTGTGAGGATTATTATTACTGCCAATAAAATCGTTCATCATAGTTTCTTAGTGAAGGTACACTTTAAACAATAATATTTAAAAATATTTTTTCAACCGATTAATCGGCCTAAATTGCCGATTATGAATAATCGGCAAAGTGGCCGATTAATCGGTACTGCCGATTAATCGGTGCATCCCTACTTACAACAAGCTTTCCCTACCGTACGCTTGCTGAATCATTTCCACGAAAATATAATTGCGTAACGCTGTTCAACGCTTTGTCCCATTTTTAGCTTGCACGCAGTTCTTTGAAGACGCTAAACTAAACTAAAGCTAGCAGGCGACTGCCGAGTGAAGCGTTATCAATGTCGGAGGCCATACTACCGACTACAACCGGTCGGAGCGCCCTCTGGCTTGCAACCGCGTCAGGACAAAAATATTCTCATTACTTAAAATACACACCTTGTAAAAATCAGGCAAGACTTACTAAGTGACAAAAAAGTGACAAAAGTTACTTGACCAGGGTTAAAACGTCTATTTGTTCACCCAAGTTTTCAATTTATTATACGCCAATTGCCCTTGTCTGCTAAAGGGGCTTACTAAATAATCTTAATTTATCTTGGCTTATCGGTGAAACTTGGCTGTTGAAAGTATTAGCGTTACGATGAGCCGCAGCCTCAAAACAGTTGTTTGGCGTACAAATTTGCTAATATGTTTTTATTACATTTATTGTTTACCTTAATCACAAGAATCATTGTTAATATGTTGATAATAAAGTACATTTGCATGTATTTTTGCCATAAAATGTACTTTTAAACCCTAACAATAAAATAATAAAAACTTCCTTCATTTAAAATTTTCCGTATCGGCGTATTTTTTAATTAGAAATTGCAATATTAAACTGTATTAATTATATTTTTCCTTTGTTTCAATCAATGAGGCTAGTCGAGCTATGTGTTATTTCACCATACACAATTTTAGAGTATTAGATAAAATAACAGAAACATTAAAAAATATATTAATTACCGAATCTTTATCAAAAAGTAAGAGCGATTTTAACGTCGAATCTGTCAATTTAAATAAAGCTATTTTTCTTTTCAATTCACTGTAGTATGAGTAAGGTGAGGCTTAACAAAGATCGCATCTTACAAGGAAAAAAAATCAAGTTAACGGGCAAGAAAAATTGTTAAAGTTCCAAATATTTATACAATCTAAAAACAGGAAGGCTATTTAGTGATGCATGAGATCAAAAAACAGTGCAATAGATCCCTTTGTTTCTTTAAGTAAAAGAAAAAAAGCCACAAATTAATTAATTTTCTTTGAGCTAAATTTAGTAGAAACATTTTATTTCGTTGACATAAAGACAAGTATTTTTCTAACTAGTTAAAGGCGAAAAAAGTTAAAATCTTCTTCTATTCTAACTGCTCCAAAATAATGTAATGTAATGATATTTTCTAAAAGTGAAGAAAATAGCAACAAGGTTTTTGTGAGCGCATATTTCTACACAAGTGACTTATTTCTTTTCATTTGGCCAATAAATCTATGGAGGTAAATTCTGCTGTGCAATATATATATATATACATATATATATACACTGAAGTGACAAAAGTCATGGGATAGCAATATGCAAATTTTCAGATGGCAGTAGCATCGCATAGAACAGGTATAAATGCGCAGTGCTTTTACAGAGCTTTCATTTCTGTTCAAGTTATTCATGTGAAGAGGTTTTAACGTGATGATGACCGCACGACGTGAATTAACAGACTTTGAACGCGGAATGTTAGTTGGAGCTAGACGCATGGGTCATGCCATTTCGGAAATCGTTAGAGAATTCAACATTCCCAGATCCACTGTGTCAAGAGTGTGCCGAGAGTATGAAATTTCAGGCATAACATCCCACCATGGACAGCGCAGTGGTCGACCGCCTGCACTTAAAGATCGAGACCGGCGACGTCTGCAAAGAGTCGTAAATTCTAACAGACAAGCAACACTGCGTCAAATCACCGTAGAAATCAATGTGGGACGTACAATGGACGTGTCTGCTAGAACTGTGCGGAGAAATTTGGATTTCTTGGGCTATTCCAGCAGAAGACCGACTCGAATGCCTTTACTGACAGAACGATATCGCTTGCAGCGACTCTCGTGGGCACGTGAGCATATCGGTTGGTCCCTAGATGAATGGAAAACCGTGGCCTGGTCCGATGAGTCACGATTTCAGCTGGTAAGAGCCGATGGTAGGGTTCGAGTGTGGCGCAGACCCCACGAAGCCATGGACCCAAACTGTCAGCAAGGCACTGTTCAAGCTGGTGGTGGCTCCGTAATGGTGTGGGCTGTTTTTTCATGGCATGGACTTGGTCCTCTAGTGCGACTGGACCGAACATTGACTGGAAATGCTTATGTGCAGCTACTTGGAGATCACTTGCAGCCATTCATGGACTTCATGTACCCAAACAACGATGGGATTTTTATGGATGACAATGCGCCATGTCACCGGGCCACAACTGTTCGCAATTGGTTTGAAGAAAATTCTGGACAATTCCAACGAATGATTTGGCCACCTAGATCGCCCGACATGAATCCCATTGAGCATTTATGGGACACCATCGAGAGGTCTGTTCGTGCCCAAAATCCTGCCCCATCAACGCTTTCACAATTATGGACGTCTATCGAGACAGCATGGCTCAATATTCCTGCAGAAGACTTCCAACGACTTGTTGAGTCCATGCCACGTCGAGTTGTTGCACTTCGCCGGGCAAAAGGAGGGCCGACACGATATTAAGAGGTATCCCATGACTTTTGTCACTTCAGTGTATACTGTCGGCCCCGCTTAAACGAATACTGTCGGTTCCAAGAAATTTTATTCGAGTAAGCGGGGTAGTTGATTAAGCGGGGAACATTTTTTTACCTTTCTGACAACTTTTGTCTCAAAACGTAATAATAACAAAGAAATAGCTACATAACGGAAATAATTAATGTAATTGTTAAAAAGATTCTGAAATAAGCAAAGTAAACAACAAACTAGTATAATAATTAAGTATAAATATGATACGGTCATATGAAAATCATAAAAAAGTAACTTGCAACCTGTGTTATAAAAAATTTGTTTTTCCGCCTTTCATTTTTATTTTCTGAAACAGTCAACAATAGTGGTTTGCTTGCTCCAGGTTTTGCAAAAACACTTTTTATTTTATTCGACATTTTTCTGAGCAAAAATTTTTGCAAAAGCTGACAAATATTATTCGATTATCCGGGGAAATTATTCGATTAAGCGGGGATCTTTAACATTGCATCTAAGGGGAAGTGTTCGGTTCCAGACGTTTTTATTTGTATAAGCGGGAGCGGGGTATTCGTTTATCCGTTACCCGATTAAGCGGGGACGACAGTATATATATATACATAAAACTTTTTCGGAAAAAAATGTATTTTAGTTATTAATTTAGAAACATAACTTTAAAAATATGCTTTGAATTTATTGGGAATCAATTTTTCTGCTCGAAAATTGAAGCTGTGAAAAGTTATTCACTTCGTAACAATTATTGAATGAACATTTTAACGCATTGGCGCAAGTTTCAGTAATGCTGCATTTTGAGTACATTGTATTTTTGAGGTATGGAACAATTCTCTTTAGTTGAAATGAGTATATTTTTCAATCGCAATGCAATGATTAAGTTGATATAATCATTAACAGTTTGATGTATGGCAACACTTGAATGTAGAAAGTTGCATTCTAATGTGTCAAAATCAAGAAAAAGTTTCCTCCTGTTGCGAACGATTTATGCAATTAATAAATTAAAAAAGTTAAAATGTTTTAAGTAAAAGATCTAAGTAAGCATTATCAAATTTCACCCCTCCTTTCTCCCCAAACACGCAATTCTTCATTTTAATACCGACCCTAGAACCAGAATTGTAGCACCTACGCTACAACCAGCCAGATAATATTACACACTTTATCCTTGGGTCATATTGCGGTTCTAATATGCTAATACTAGGAAGTAAATTTCTGTAACCCATAAAACAGTTATTGGTATTACTGCACAATGTCATTCTGTCATATTGTAATTCAAATGTGTTAATATGTATCAGCACTATGAAACAAATTTCTGTAACCCATAAAGCAGTTATTGGTGCTACTGAAAAATGGCCATTCAAATCGGTTGGCCATTGCGTCATATTGCAATTCAAATCGGTTAATATGTGGCAGAAGCAGAAAGCAAATTTCTAAAAACGAAAGCAACTAATAAAACAGTTATTGGTAGCTACTATTGCGCAGTGCACACACGTGATTTATTTATGTTTTTGTTTCTTTTCATTAGAGCCTATATTGAAACGTATTTCCACAAGCAAAGATCTTCCTAATCTGTGCTTTAGCAATTTATACCTAGTTTTGACAAGCGCAATAAGTCTTCCATGACCTTAACTAAATTAGAATATTTACATATTTATTGAACTATATATATGCAATATTTTTTTTTCTCATTAAAAAAAGCTCCTTCCTGTTACTTACTCGCTATTAAGTAATCAACTGGAAAAGACACGCACCGTATATAGTTTCGAAAAATAGGTTTAATCCAGTAAAGAACAAGAAATAGCCAATAACGAGTTAGCTTTTGATGAACTCAAAAACAAGAAACCTTTAATGCAAGAGAAATTTAGTGTTTTAATTAATTGCTAATAATCAATTTCATTTGACAGTTACAGCTGAAACACAAACACAACTTTTCCTTCGGAATTCAGTTAAAAATATCTTCCTTTTAAAATTCGGGACAGCAAAAATCGTCATTTCCTTTAATTATCCCCTCTTTCCATTTTAAAACTTCCGTTCAATTTCCAACTCTCGCAATCGATGCGAGCATCTTCCGAAATTGAAAAGTTCCCTCCCGCGCACAGAACGACAAGAAACATTCTATTCGAGCATTTCGTTCTAATTAGGCTGCAATTAATCAAGGAGCTCCAAGCCGAGCCACCCCCCTCCCTCCCTCCTTTCCCGCCCATTCACATTCGAGTAAACTTGAAAGAGGATTCTGCGAGCTATATATACTGAGGGTCATAGTCGGTAATTATAAATTCATTAACAATTCTTCAGAAATGATTTTTATTTCTGGCAGCGAGCATGGGAAGGGTTAGGGGCTTTTTCAAAAATTCATTTTTCCGCATTGATTCCGAGATAATGATGATGTCGTTACTTGCAGTGAAAAATTAATTATGCTGCAAAAGAAACATTTTCGGAGCTGTTTAGTAGCAGTAAAGAAAGGGCCGTTAGCTTTAGGAGTCATTATTTTCAATGTCAGGAAGGGTCTTTTGCGGAACAGAGTTGTTTAAATAAGTAAAGACGCATCACGAGCAAGAAAGATAGGCCTGATTATGGATGGCACTAATAATGTGAAATCGGAAACGGTGAAATACATTTTTTGCTGAAAAATATGCAAAGTTAGGAAACAGTAAAAAAGTGGCTTAAAGAGTCTATATATTTACAATTACCTTTTCTAGTAAATATCAGGGATGAATTGGTACTAGAGCACCGTTTCGCTTCCTTTTTCTCGAAAAATAAATGTCCTCTTCGCATGCAATTTGTTGCTGTTGTTGTTATTGTCTTGTGCCAGCTAGGCTGACAATTTGGGGTGCGCTGCTTCCCTTTTTAGCCTACTTTCCCGTTAAAAATAAAAGAGACGAAAAAAGCATTAAAATTGGCTTAATGCATCTAAAAAATGTCGCCAAGTCCAAAAAATATCGCCAAGACCAAAAAATATCGCCAAGTTCAAAAAATATCGCCAAGTAAAAAAAAGTCAAAAAGAAACAAAAAAATGAAATAAATATCGAAAAATTAAAAATTTGAAAGTAGGGTATTGAGATGGGGAATTTGTGCGTCGGTCGGTCTGTCGGTCGGTCGGTCTGTCGGTCTGTCTGTCCTCCCCTAATAACTTTTGAATGAACATTCCGATTTGGACAAACTTTTTTTTGTTGGAAAGATCTCGGCGAGTACAGCTCATTCCCATATTTGATTTTTCGATTTGAACAATTTTTGGTTCAACTTTGAGCCGTTCAAACAACCGGTCCCGCGATACTAACTTTTGAATGAACAGTCCGATTTGAACAAACTTTTTTTTGTTCGAAAGGTCTTTTCAAGGATACTTCATTCCCGTATCTACATTTTCGATTTGAACAATTTTTCGTTCAACATTGAACCGTTCAAGCAACCTTTCCCCACCTAATAACTTTTAAGTGAACCGTCCGAATTGAATAAAGTTTTCTTTGTTCGAAAGATCTTATCAAGAATACTTTATTCCCGTTTTTAAATTTCCGATTTGAACAATTTTTCGTTCAACATTGAACCGTTCAAACAAGCTCTCACCCCTAATAACTTTTGAGTGAACCGTCCGATTTAAACAAACTTTTTTTTGTTCGAAAGATCTCGGCAAGGATACTTCATCCCCGTTTTTAAATTTCCGATTTGAACAATTTTTCGTTCAACATTGAACCGTTCAAACAAGCTCTCACACCTAATAACTTTTGAATGAACAGTCCGATTTAAACAAACTTTTTTTGTTCAAAAGATCTCAGCAAGGATGCTTCATTACCGTATTTAAATTTTCAGTTTGAACATTTTTTTTGTTCAACATTGAACTGTTCAAACAACCTTTCCCCACCTAATAACTTTTAAGTGAACCGTCCGAATTGAATAAACTTTTTTTTGTTCGAAAGATCTCGGAGAGGCTCATTCCTATATTTCACTTTTCAATTTGAACCATTTTTCGTTCAATGATGAACCGTTCAGAAAACATTTTAACATGAGCGCCTACGGAGAAATTTAAATTGAATGTTGATTCTGAACTTCAAGGCGGATTTCCTTCAAACTAACTTTGTAAGAAAATGGTTTTGATAAATAATGTATTGTAAAGTACTTTTTTGAATAATCTTCTGTGAGGACTCTGATTCCGACTCCGACTCCGCAAACATGGCGGAAATGCAGTTTCAGAAAAAATGACTGACTGGGCAGACGATTTTTTGTATATTTATTTATTTGTTTTGTTTAATTTATTATTATTTTTTTTTACCAGACGATTTTTTTTGTTAACAAAAATTTTTCATTCACGAGAGCATTTTATTCCTTATTTATATTTAACAACTGGCAACGGATTAAAAATGAAATTCAAGACATTTTATTAACGAACGAGTTTTTTTTTCTTTCTTTGATAAAATGTGTTTTGAAGTTCTTTGTACTTTTATTTTATTTATTTTTTTTTTCTTTTGAAAACGATTGTGGAATTTTTCTACGGAAGAACTATAGCAGTTACATTCTTTTAAAGGTGCGACAAAACTTTATTGACTCGTTTATTTACTTTTTACGTGTCTATTTTATCTGATGAGAGGGGTATATTTTGCTTTCAGAAATCAGCTTTAAGTGCAAAAAGATATGTTTGACATAATTTTTAGTTTTAGATAATCAAGAGAATATTGATCAGATGCTACAATGCCTATGTCGATGTACGGGAAAGTAGGCTCGTTTAGTTCTTGACAGAACTTCTTGTTTAACTATACCATAATTTGGTTAAAAGTCCGACACCCACAGTTCACATATGTGGCACAGGGACTCGTTTCTTGGGAAGACAGCCATTCACAGCACAACAACACATTCACACATAGAAAGGACAGGTGAGGACAGGTGAGAGAAAGTACACTTATGCCCGAGCCGGGGTTCGAACCCGGAACTTGTCATCCGCAGTCATACTTCTCTGACCACTACACAAGGTAGCCGGCATACAGTTAGTTGCAATTCTGAATGCCACTAGCTTGAAATTTGTCAAATGTCACTAAATTGTTTATCGTGAGTTTCCAAGTAGGGGACTGAGAATAAGTTGAGGGGAGTCCAAACCAGCCAACCATCCTGGTGCTTAAAAAATCTATTAAAGGGCTATTTTACGAAAAAGCAGTCGTGTAGTCCCGCACGTAACGCTCATGTATTTCATTGAAAGGTACTTATTTTGTTGGTTAAGAAATCACAAACCGGTGTGGGATTTCTTATGTGAAAAAATTGCTCATCACCTTTCCAAAATTGCTACTTCTTAATGAAATATATGCCCCTCCCCCTAATAATAACACATCAATATATGGGTGATTCTCCAAAAACCTGGCATTTTCGACTCACAAACTCTATAAAAATAAAAATGCTTAAAAAAATCTAAAAAAAAATCATACTTACTCTTTGTTAGTAGCTTATTAAGAGAAAAATAGAGGGAATTCACTTTAAGTATGCTACACCCCAAAAAAGGGGGGTCAATTTTTTCAAACCGAGAGAGTGACAAGAAGCACTAAGCGAGCAAACAAATGAATTTTATCAAGGATTATCAGAAATTTTACAACAATAACAAAGAAATAACTTCAACATGAATGAAAAACTATGTTTATTGTTGACAAACAAAACTAATTTACAACCTCCTTAAACGAACACTGTTTTAAGAGATGCAGCATCCGACAAATTTAATATTCATATGAAGAAAGAGATTTACAATCATAAAATAAAGTTCAAATTTTTCTACATGAATACTTTTTTAATAAATGAGACTCCTTTTTAATATTTTTAACTGATGTTTAGTACATAAATCCATCTATTCTACCGGATGCTTTACCAGTGCTTTAAAAGTAATGCTAGAGTGACATTTTTTTTTTTTTTTTATTTTTGCGCCAGGAGAGGGACATTTTAATCAAAAAGAGGTTGATATTTCTACTCGGAATTATATAGAAATTAAATAATGGTATTTTTCTTTCTTATCCTCTTAACTCAATTACACACTGCAGGCAGAATTATTATTTTTATTTTATTCCGAACAGAAATGTTGGCCAGGAGAGGGACATCGAAAATGTTACATACGAGGTGTGTTCAAGAAATAACGGGAATTTTTAAATTGCGTGGGTTTGGAGAGTCCGATTGACAATTTTTTTTTTTTGTGTTATGTTGGTAAACATACCCTTAAAATAAAACATAAAATTGCCAACTGTTTTCATTGCTACTTTTTCGTTGGCAACAGGTAAGGTTAGAGGTGTTTTATTGGTTTGGCGATTTTTGTTGGATGAAAGTAATGAAACAAAGAATTTGTGTAAAATTTTGTGTAAAAAATGATATTAAGTGTAACAAAGTTTGTGAAATGTTGATAAAAGCCTATGGGGATTCTGCTATGAGTAAAAAGAGAGTTTATGAGTGGTATAAGCGTTTTCAAGATGGCCGTGAAGACGTTGAAGATGATGAACGCACTGGACGCTCGAGCACAGCAACAACTGATGAAATCGTGGAAAAAGTGAACGAAATGGTTATGAACGATCGCCGAATCACAATCAGAGAAGTTGCTGATGATGTTATACCTCATTTTGAACTAAGGAATAATAATACGAACAGCAGACACATTCTATCGACAAAATACTCTATGAGTCCAAAGAAGTGATGAGAATAAACAGTGTTATAGTACTGCAGATTCAAAATTCCTTCTTTTTGCCTTTAATAATTGAACCAATTTGTAGGCCAGGAGAGGGACATGCAATCTGGGGACAAACTTCAAAATGCTGTACCTGATCATATAATCATTTAAATAAGCTAAAACAACACTATATTACACTCATAACTATACATAATTCAACACTGCAAGTGGAATTTGTGCAATGTTCACGTAAAATTTTAAAATAATTTATTTACATGTTAGAAACAGGGTGGGACACCCAAAAAAGGTGACTTTTTGGCTATTCAAAAATTTTTGTAGAAAAAAATAAATGAAAAATTGCTTTAATATGAATTGAATAACATCAGAATAAGTATTTCTAACAATTAAAAAATAAAAAAACTTTCTAGGTCAAATACTTTTTGTGCTGTCCTACGGGGACATCATATTGCTCGGATTTTGGAGAATCACCCATATAATGGATTACGTGTATTTATTTAGATATAATACAATCTTATAATTGAAAGTATTGCGGTATTAACGATCTCAGAAATTTCAATTTTATCTAGTGTAAGTTCCGACCTCAAGGGAGGGTCTACAGCCCCCTTGCCCCCCCCCGCCTCTGTGTATATATATTTCTATGTATGAGAATATTCGTTTAAATGTTTGCTTTTGCTTAGAATTTTCAAACTATTTTAGAGCGGTAATTATGCGGAAACCTGGACGTGGACATTCCCTGATGGTAATTAGTCTATCATTCTAAATTTCTCAGAAGAGATAATGTCTTGCCGTGTATAATGAAATAGTGACGCATGTACTGAAACAACTTTGTCAGTTATAACACAGTGGTTTCTTTGTATTAAAGCGATTAAGGTTGTTGAAATTGCTAGTTCTGGAAGAAAATGAAGATACTCCAGCTGATTCCCAAGAATTGGTCATGCTTTTACACGCGTGTGACATTAAATCAAGATTTATTTAGAGATTTCATTTTGATGAAACGTTTTTTTTCCAATTACATTTGGTATTCTAGTTCAACGCTCATAACGAGAGCAAAAGTACCACAATATTTATTTGCAATTACCAAGTGCTCGTACAGCGCAAGAGTCATGAAAAAAATCATACAAACTCATATATACGAACTCATATTTTTTTCGCTTTTCATTTCTGTAGACTATGGAAGTTGGCTATTTTTTTAACTGTTATTGTATTTTGGGTTTTCGTTGTGCGATAAGAATTTATGACCTAAGAAATAGTTATTTTCATTCCTGGCTTCGAACACTGTTTTGAAGTTTTTCTTGCACATCATTAGTCATTGATTAAGTTAATGGTTTTTCAGCTTGAAATTTATCATGTCATGTAAATGAATTTATGTAATTTAATTATTTTCTTATTCTTATTTAGATTGAGTTTCAGCAACAATATCATATGAAACACTGCATATGTGACAACATAATCGCGCCAATAAATGGATAATTTTAAAATGCTTCTATACATTAGAATATGTTGTTTCACAAACACTACTTTACGTGTTTTCAGGATTTAAGAGTCATCAACTTTTGGTTAATTTTAGAATGTTAAAGAATTTTTCCAGAAAAATAATTAACTTAGCTGGAAGTCAATAGAAATTTTATTAAACACATAAAGTATTGCCAACTTCAAGTGCAGTTTTCTTGTTTAAAATTGAGTTATACTCTCATAGACTTAGCATTGTACCAACCAATCATTTCCTATTTCCTAGTCCGGTTCTTGTTAAATCAGGGTTCGTTCTAAGCAAGTTCGACTGCATTAATGCAATTACAAAATAAGTTCAATGTCGGTGCTCTGAAGTTACCAAGAGAAACTCCTCTTTCAATCTAAAGAAATATGAACGTAAGGGATTAAAGTCAGATTCCAGTTTAGTTTCATTCTGATCCCGACATTCTTAATTCGACACTCCCGACGCATACATCTTATTGTATCTATAATTAAGGCTTTAAAATAAGTAATTAAATATTCCAATGATTTTATATCGATCGGTAAAGTGTTAAATATTTTCTGTAAAATATCAAAGTGCTCTAGTATATTATGTAGCGACAGAATTAAAAAAGGGTTAGAAACATTGCTGTAAGTCACAATGGTGACGTAACGTCTTGCAGTTCAGAATCTCGACTGTTATGTAAGATTCAATTAACGTCAGCAAAATTTTGCTGATATCTAAATATCTAAAGACGTTGTTGTTGAAAATGCTTAGTTGTGACTCAAGTGTGTGAAAGTTAGTCCAGTACACCATCGACTCTTTACAATATTTACATTAAAGAATTGATATCAAAATGTGTGCCAGATGATTTTAAAATGTTTTAAACATTGCAAATAAAATAGTAGGTTTCATTAGTCAAGTTTGTTACAATCGTACTTATTTGAGTAAACTTAACTTACGAAGATATTAAGAGAATTTAAGTATCACTTCTGCGCATTGAATGCCTACTGCAAAAAGAACTATTGGAACTTCAAAAACTAGTTTCGATGCTTTCGGAAAAGGGGAATCTATTCAAAATATTGTTGCACAGTCTGAATCTTATTTGGAAACTCATGTCGTTAACAAACATAGACAATTGCAAAACTTTATTAGTTAAACTACTGGAGCTGATGTGTCACACGTCAAATTTCTTATAGAGGATAAGTAACAACGCGGGTCCTAATCACAGCAGTACGACACAGCCAGGTTAGGTTACCCAAACTATAGGATTCATCCAAAAACGGATTTGTAAAAAAACAAACATGACGGCCTTAATCAAACACGACAACTCAGAAATACTACAATTGATTATAATAAAAAATGAATTGAAAATTGTCGCAGCTTAGTTACCAAGATTTAATACTATTTAAATGCTTTAAAGGAAGATTTCAATTATTAAATTTAATGAAGAAGTAAAAAACTGAACAATAAACTTAAGAGCAAGAATCTGAGAAACTGTCACGCCTAGCATTATGAGGTGATTCATGACCTCTCAGATTTTTTTCCAAAAAATTACCAAATGTTTATTATCTTATTGAAAGACCAAATCCAGAATGTTTTGTTCTAAAGTTGAGTTGTTTAGTTTTTATGGAACCCTAAAGTCGAAGGTGCGGCATCAAAAATTAAGCAGATTTTCAAGACATGGAAATTGCTCTGAGCCAAAACTCTTACCAGGAACTGTTTAAATCCAATTTTCTTTTTGTATATTGAATATAGAAGGTTCAAATTTTACAAAATGAATGTTAAATTTGAGGTAAGTTGTTGCCGTAAGGTCAGTGAAGGCCCTTAAAACAAGGCATTTTTGACGTTTTTTAGAGTTTTTGAGGTCCAGAAACAGCTTGTACATTTCAGTTGCCACGGTAAAAGTAGTGTCGTTTGAAAGACCAGTGTAAGCACTTTAAAATAATGTATACGAGTAAATAACCGAGGAAAGTTCAACGTGCTTTTAGTTGCGTAAGGCCGAAATATGAAAAATGTCATATTTTACCGATATTCAAACGGTCATAACTTCCTCTGCCAACAACATATTGAAATATTTTTTCTGCTAATGTCATTCTCTATTCTTCGTCTTACCAGAACAGTTAAGTCCTTTGAGGTGAAATGCTTAAAAGTTTTTTACAAAAAATGCACAGGAAAAAATACATTTTTTGTCAAAAAATTTTTAACATTTCGCCTCAAAGGACTCAACTGCTCTGTTAAGATAAAGAATAGAGTATAACATTGGCAAAAAAAATATTTCAATAAGTTGTTGGCAGAGGAAGTTATGACCGTTTGAATATCGGTAAAATATGACATTTTTCATATTTCGGCCTTACGCAACTAAAAGCACGTTGAACTTTCCTCGGTTATTTATACATTATTTTAAAGTGCTTACACTGGTCTTTCAAACGACACTACTTTTGCCGTGGCAACTGAAATGTACAAGCTGTTTTTGGACCTCAAAAATGCTGAAAAACGTCAAAAATGCCTTGTTTTGAGGGCCTTCACTGACTTTACGGCAACAACTTACCTCAAATTTAACATTCATTTTGTAAAGTTTGAACCTTCTATATTCCATATACAAAAAGAAAATTGGAGTTAAACAGTTCCTGGTAAGAGTTTTGGCGCACGGCAACTTCCATGTCTTGAAAATCCGCTTAATTTTTGATGTCGCACCTTCAAGTTTGGGGATCCATAAAAACTAAACAACTCAACTTTAGAACAAAACATTCTGGATTTGGTCTTTCAATAAGATAATAAACATTTGGTAATTTTTTGGAAAAAATCTGAGAGGTCATGAATCACAGGCGTGACACTCTCTCAGATTCTTGCTCTTAATACGTGTCCATTTCTAGGGCAATATTTATTCTGGCACATCATCAAAAGCTGACGGATTTATCAACAATTACTGCACGGGTAATGTTTTAACTGCAAGTAAAATGATGCATTTGTAGTTATTTGTGAAATCAAAAAAAAGGGGGGGGGGGCTACTGAGTCTTGAAGAACTCCGAAACATAGTTTCTAACTAAAACAACTTCTGTCTTCCGCTCTCTCCTTAACACACTGGTCACCAAGGGAGTTACTAGTGCAAATAGTTGTTACATCAATGACCAGATAATACGTGATCAAAGGAGCACATTTAATTCTGAGCTATCATTTAGTGTTGCCGATCGTATTACTTGGACATTTCATTCTTTAAAGTGTTTAGCTTTAGTCTCATAGCACGACGGCAAAGAGAACCCTTCGGTGAGTGTGATAAGATTATCCTATTAACCAACGGAGGTGATAAGAGGCGATGCTATATACGTAAGCTAGACAAAGCGAACTAAGGGATTGCACAGAACCCTGCTTGTAGTGGAATTTTGTGGCCGTTTCTAAGAATCCAGTTTGCCGAACCTTATCCTCCAATCATATCATAAAAGAATTGACATTTGTTACACTCTCTCTAGATCTAGCAATTTAATCCTCGTGGGTTCCTTGGGGTCATATGTGACCCCTATGCAATTTCTGTATAATATATCTTGTTAATCAACCATTTGGTTTTAATGGCATGTTGTGGCTTTTATTCTTCTAGTTTTCTATTCAAAATAATGCTATTATTGTGTTTTATTTTTCCCGAATTGCATTGTTTGCACACAAGACCCTTAGGGTCACTTCCCCAGAATGCAAAAAAGAGGACGTTGCAACTTTTGTCCAAGAGAATTGGACAGAAAATACATCGTAAAATGTCATAAGTGTTTGAAATTCACTTGCAAAAATCATGTTTTTTCAGGTCTGTAACAATTGTAAATAAATCTACAGTTATTGTAAGTTTTGCTCTAAAATTTTAATTCTTAATGCATAAACTAAATTTTACTTTGATAGTGTCTTTTTATTTTTATTTTTTTAGCATAAAAAGTGTGTGAACTTAAATAATGCATGTAACATTCAATAATCATAATAAATTAATTAAAGGAAGCATTGGGGTCGTTTATGACCCCAAGGGTCTTGAGTGTAACTGAAATGGGAGGGACACACGAGGGTTAAAGTATTTGCAACCATTTGTTTTTAACATACTAATTTAATGGGAAACAATGTTGAGGCACCCAATAGCACTTAGCACCACAAAAACCTTCCAATTTGCTATGATTTTGAAAAGACCAAAATTGTTTACTATTATAAGTCCCAAAATGGCAAACCTTCATTATGAAGACCATTTAAAAGATTTCAACCAGGAAATCAATCGAATAACGTTGAAAGAAAGAAATAATAAGTAAATAGGTAGCAATCAAAAGAGCATTTCGAGACAGATTTTTGACGCAAAATTATTTGTCCTCGTCAGCCGGTTTCGAAATATAAAGTCCTAAAATCTGAGGGACTTTCAAGAAAAACACCGAAATTAATCACGCAATTTCAGCGTCTGCTTGCTCAAGACGTTTATGTGCAAATCATGTGAAAATTTTCTTTTAAAATAACTAAATTTAGAGACTTTTCTCACAAATTTTGGCTGACTTTAAAACCTCATATTTTGATAATGAGGTCACGAGAGCAAATAATTTATGTTTTCAGAAACATGCTTTACAATGTTCCTTTGATTACTAATTCTTTAATTTTATTTTATTGTTGCAGTATTACACTATCGTATGGTATCCTGGTAAGAACATTTGGTAATACCGTTAAAAATGTTCAATATTTCACCGAGATATATAGGTTAAGTGAAGCAAAATTTATCTGCAGCCATCTTATTGGTGATGTCTCGTCAGTAATACGGTTGTAGCTAAATTTTGCAAGATTTAACCAATTTTTCGGTGGAGTATTGAACATTATTTTGATGTGTGTATAGATGTTGATGTTTTGGCAGGAAAAAGAGGTGCAAATGAAGCTTAAATTTTATATTTTTTTGTGTATTGTGTTGTGTTCAATAAATCTTTCTTTTTTACAGATAGTATTGAGAAATATGTTTTCGGAATGATTTGTTTTGATTTCTTAAAATTTAAATTTTGGAAAAAAAAATTAATCAATGTTGCAATTTATAGCCGATCTAAGAATTTTTCCTTTTAAGCATATAAAATATTTTAAAAATATCACATGGTCTGTTAATTTATTGGCAAGAAGTTTTAAATGTAATTTTAACATTTTTCTATTTGCCCCAATAAATTTCCTTTATAAAAGTAGTGCAAATCTCAACATTAAAGATCGAAAAGAAAGTGATGCTTATAAGCCAGAAAACATGGTGCATTAAAAATCATGTATTTTTCCGACTCCAAAAATTCAATCTTGGCATACCTTACTCTTTAAAGTAATTTATGCAGAATTTTTCAGTCATATGAAATCTTTCATCGTAAAAGTTAATATCAAAAGACAGAACAATCCAATGCATTTCTGTTTCAGTAGCAAACGTTTTAAAAGGCAGAAATCACTCATTTTCTCCACAATATTTTTATCCGAAAAATTTATGCATAGCATTGTACGTGTATCGTCCCATTGTACGTTCTCTAGAATAATCTCTTTCTTATTTATTACCGTTTTACATTTTCCCGAATAACAATAATGCAAATATCTGCAGAGAAATTCTTTGTTGCAGCCAAAATAGCATAAAACAGAGCAAAATACGAAAGGGTGGAAGAGGGGGGAAAAAATTCGAAATTCGAGCGCATAAATATGCCAGAAGACGAAAATGAGATGCAATAACAAACGTAGTAGATAGCATTCTGAAAATTCTACTGCAGTTTAAATAAGCGAAAAAAGAAGAAGGAAAAGAACAGCAAACGATAAAGTGGAAAATAAAACATTATTTTTGCTTTCTTATAACCCGGTAAAACTCTTAAACAACAAGAATAAAATAAAAGGCCGAAAACCAAATGATACAAAACAAAAAACTTCTTTTCTCAAATCTGCTAGCTCTATGTTTGCAGATATTAAACTTTATTGGCTTTCTAAGAAAGATTTAAGGCCGTAATTTAAAGCGTCAAGCTCAAACAAAAGTGTGCTTGCGTATAAAAGCCGTAAAAGAAATTTATGGATCACAACACTTATTGATCGGGAAGCTATGCAAATTAATGTCAAGTCAAACGCTACGTCATTGGCTCTAGCTCCGCCCTCTTATTTCTTCCCTCGTCTTCTCGAGAGTTGTGCTTTTAATATTTATTTTCTTGACTCTTTACAGGCAGTTCGGAAACCTATTAAAAGCATTAATTTATCAATTTGTTTTCCGAAGGGAATGCTTAAAAGGTGCCAAAAATGCATTTAATGACACTTTTTTTCGTTATTATTTAAAACTGCGATTACGCCTGCCGTAAAAGCCGGACGTAATTACAGACTTTAATCTTGTTGCGAAACAGAAAGTTTTTACCTCGCTTTTATTACTGAGATACATTTTTCGCAAAGTTTTCTTTTCCATATGTTTACCGTTTTTAGCTAATGATAAAAGAAAGAGTAAAACGTAATTACAAGCACACATGTGTGTCTCAAAACCAACAAAGCTTTAATCGAAAACTGGGGAAATTCTTTAGACGCCAATAGCTGGTAGAGATACTTTCAATAGTAGCAAGACATACCCATCCTCTCAAAAGCAATGGCGTACCCAGATCTAAAGGCCACAAAACCTATCCAAAGTGACAGAGCCTCCTTCCCCTAAAAGAGAATATAATACCCCTTAAATTTCAGAGTGGCTATCTGCGCCCCCACTCCCGCCAGTTTGACACCTGTGTATTAGCCACTTTGTCTATGCAAAGTATGAAATACTTTTAACTTGTTAAATAATAATCAATATCCTTGACTTAATTCAAAGCTGAAAATTAAATTTTTAAATTGCATGTAAGTAATGTTTTTTATTTCATTAATAAATATTGAGCAATTTTTGATTCTTGATCTAAAAATACTACACTATTAAAACTACAGGTTGCATGTGGCACCTTCAAGGGCAAAACGTTAGAGCACCAGCGCAACTCCTAAAGGGCTCTACTCGACTCCCTATGAAAGTGCCATATGGAGTCATGTGGCTTGGCAACCACTGGGGGACCCATGGTTCCCTAAAGGTGCCATAGGGAGCCTAATATCACTTTCAAGGGTGCCGTAGGGAGTCACGTGGTACCCTTAAGGGGTTCGCGCTGGTGCTACAACTTTTCACCCTTAAAGTGCCACATGCTACTTGTAGTTTTAACAGTGTATTTTGGAAGGTAATTGGAGCACAGTGGGACAGCGTCTCTCTGTTCCTTCAATATTTCCCACCATAAAGTAAACAAATTTTAGATCATTGCAAAATGAATATTTAATACACATAGGCTTTTGCAAGGTTTCGTTTAAATTTTTAATTGCATTTACGTACTTTCAAGAGTATACTTTGAAGTCTATTCACTAGCTGATGCTATTACATTGAAACAGTCGAAAGCGTTTTACAAAAAGCTTTTTCTTTGGGAAAAAACGAATCGAGACAAAGTCATCATTTAAGTTCAGCAATATGTTTTAGCTAACAGATTTAATAAAGTTTTCTTAAATAATTAAATTCATGACTAACAACGAATCGTGCAAAGATACACATTGAAAGAAGCGATACAGGGGAGCATTTTAAGAGTTCAATAGTCATACATTTAAACATTGTTTTTTTCGGCTTTCAATTATTTGATTCTCGGTAAATTAATAGAAAACAAGATAGAACCGAATAAATGTAACATTTAAACTGTGCAAAGTAACAAAAATCTACATTTTAAATAATAAAATCATGCTTACGTACCTAAGAAACATTTATGTTAAAGGTTCTGATGATGTTTTACTTTAAAATATCACTGCATCACTTCATGAAATACGTTTTTGAAATAAAGTTCTAATGCATGTATTATTTAATGTAAAGTAGAATCACAAAATTTTAAACACCAAATAAAAAGTTAAAGTCACAACAATAACAAATTTACTTTACTAAGAATTGTTTAGAACGAACTGCGTAGTACTAAACAAAGTTCATTGCTGTTGCCATCGTAAAAAGCCAATCTTGCAAGAAAGATGTCTAATCTTAAAATGTTCAACTTGGACATACTACTGTAGTAAATAAATTTAAAGGCAAAGGAAAGCGTTAAACATTTTTTGTGCTCTTGTACATTTTTAGCATTAGTGAAGGACTGACTGACCAGTAATTTGCATCAATCAAGTGTTTTCGTATGGTTCTTGGCTGAAGAAGAAAAGCTGAGCGTTTTGTCCTTCATCGTAAAATAAAGGCAGGTGAGTAGTTTAAATTGTCAATTTTACAAAGAACGTGTGTGATCGTATTAAAACAGCTTTAGAGTTTTATAAACCCTGTTTGTTTTAAAATTATCAGTTTTGCATTAAAAGTTTAAAACCAGCATCGAATTGACTAAACTGGTAGTACGAAAAGGAACTGCTGTACTAAACGTCATGATCAAGTCTCATGTTTCAGATTTTTGTCCGTTGCATGAAACTGCATTGACATAAAAGTAGCTCCCCCCCTATCTCCTTCCAAAATATCTAAATTTTTTCAGGTCTCAAAACATTTGTTTGCTTCTTTCTTTGAATGTATGTTTTTAAAGTCTGGGTTTGGAACAACATTTAATGGACGTGAATAGAAAAGTTTAAGTACTTTAATAACGTTTCATAATTGCATTTCAAAAATTTCTCTGTAGCTGGCTTAAAAATATTTTTTTTTAGTTAGCTGCTTATCACCATACCACTCCGAGCGCAATTGTTTATTTATTAGTACTGCCGGCCCCTATTTCTAAGGGATACTAGTTACGCTATAAAAAATACGTTCTTTATTTCAAGTTAATACTCAATGACGGTGAAAATTTCAATATTTTTACATTGGGCAGCAGTTAAGATGGGACTCCCCCCCCCCCGAAGTATTATTTTTTTATTATAAAAAATGCGAATTTAATGTAAATTGGGTTTAAATCACCTTTTATTTTCGTGAGGTTCCCCCCACCCCCACCTATAATTACAAATAACAACACACACGCAGTCATTTGACAATAGCACCGTAAAGTCGGGTTACTTGGACCCACAAGGAGGTTACTTGAGCCCACAGTAAAATGATAAAATCTGGGTTTGGTACTAGCATTAGAGACTGCAGAGTGCTTCTACATAGGAGAGAAACGAGGAACTACGTGCAAGTCTTCAACTAATAAGTACCAAACCTAGATTTTATCATTTTATTGTAATGTGCTCAAGTAACCCCTTAGGGTCCAAGTAACCCGACTTTACGGCATTTGAAAGAAAACGTAATAGATATATTTAAATCAACCCATGAATTAATTTTTCATATTCTTGATCGTTTCAAAAAGACAATGCTAGGAAGAATTTTAAAACAATAAGTGAAATAATAATAATATATAATAAAACTTAAAAATCAGTTTCATTATCAGATTCATCTGAACTGCTCTCCTCATACCAGTTAAAAAAGTGATTTTCATCATCTACATCCAAACATTCACACATGTCCGTGCATGGAAATCCGTTCCATCTACATTTGCACAGTAGTGTAGAACATTTACTTTTTTGCTTGAGCATTTTACCAGTTCTAGAATCGCCTGTGGAGCAGGTACCATTCTGGTCATCTGGGGAACAAATCTGCTGTCTTACATTTCCCAACCATAACCAGCATCTGGCTGTGGAATATTCGGACATGCAATGACATCATTTTGCCATATCATGGCCTGATAATGTGCTCTCATGATGGCATAGCGAAGAGCTGATTGTGTTGGTGGCATTTTATCTAATTCGGCATGAACCGAACCGAGCCAACATCTGATTTAGAACAGTTTGGCAGCTAAATTTCGCAAACAAACTGTTTTAATGCACCAAAAATATCTTCAGATGGTGTAGAATTAAATCCTAAATTTGCAAAAGTTTGCAGAGTTATTTTATCAGACTGCTGTAAGGCTTTTTAACATGAGAGTTTACCTTTTCCAGCAAACGCTCCTGTAGTGTCGCATGCAGTAGATGCATAAAAGCCAGGCAAGGCTTTTACATTTTCTTTTCCTAAAGCATATTGATTTGAGAGCAATCTGTCTTTTTCTTTTACCGCTCCCTACTATGCACGATGTTCTTGGAGCATAGCATGGGGTATCGCCGAAGAACCAATACAACAACATCTGTATCTGGAGAGTAAATATGAATAATAGAGGCATCGCGTAAAGTTGCATCTGCAGTGTGTAATAATAATTTTGTGTCAGCTTCCTCGTGTGTGCTTCGTAGGTGCTGTACTGAGATATGAGTTGCTGCTGCTTCACCTCGCCCTGCCACAATAATAGGTAAATTTGGGAATTAATTCTACACCATCTGAAGATATTTTTGGTGCATTAGATTAGTTTGTTTGCAAAAATGTACCTGCAAAACTGTTCTAAATCAGATGTTGGCTCTGTTCGATTCATGTTATTTCAAAAGAAAATTGCCGAATTAAAGAAGATGCCACCAACACAATCAGCTCTTCGCTATGCCATCATGAGAGCACATTATCAGGCCATGATATAGCAAAATGATGTCATTGCATGGCCGAATATTCCACAGCCAGATGCTGCTTATGACTAGGAAATGCGAGACAGCATATTTGTTCCCCAGATGACACAATGGAACCTGCTCTACAGGTGATTCTAGAACTGGTAAAATACTCATGCAAAAAAAGTATATGTTCTACACTGTTGTGCAAATGCAGACGTAACGGATTTCCATGCACGGACATGTGTGAATGTTTGGATGTAGATGATGAAAATCACTGTTTTAACTGGTATGACTAGGGCAGTTCAGAAGAATCTGAAAATGAAGCTGATTTTTAAATTGTATTACATATTATTATTATTCGACTTACTGTTTTAAAATTCTTCCTAGCAATGTCTTCTTGAAACGATCAAGAATATGAAAAATTAATTTGTGGGTTGATTTAAATATATCTATTACATTTTCTTTCAAATGCTACTGTCAAATGACTGCGAGTGTGTTGCTATTTGTAATTATAGTTCTACTTTCATCTTTTTATTTAACTATTTTCTTTGCATATAAATGTAGCTGAAAATGTATAGTGAGGTATAATGAAATAAAATATTTTACTTTCAATAAATGTTTAGTTTGTTTAAAATTACTTTTTACACTCCGCAACAGAAACAAACACAATGTTAAGCAGTCCATGGGAAATTTGGGTTCATTAATGTTGTCATTATATTATTATTTGAGTGATTACACTTTAAAAATCTGTCTCTCATTTTATTAACTAAAAAAATCAGGTATATTTCAGACCACTCACAATGAATATCACTGGTTCGTATTATTTAAAGCACATTTGTGGCTGTAAAAACTTCCTTCAGCAGTGCTTTAAGCTACAAAAAATTGTGGTGGGAGAAAATTGGCGAAAAAAATTGCTTTTTAAGAGGAACAAGTTATCAGATTAGCGGGGGCAATTGAACCCCTCTCCCTGATCAAATAAATAAATAAAAACATTAATTTTTAAACCCCTTCCCGCCCCCTGAGAGGGTGATTACAGTCCCGAGCAAAATGCAAATGCAATGTATACTATGTGTTGAAGGATAAATGCGTACACAAATGTGCATTTGCATTTTGCAAGCAAGGCGAGACGGCAACCCCTCTCCCCCGCCTTGCTTGTCAAAATGATGGGCTTGATAAGAAGGCACCTCTATTCAATGAAAAAAACATCTTTAGCCGGATGAATTTTGATTCATAAGCTCTCATGTTATACACGGAAAAAAAGAGCTCTTAATAGCTCCGAAACACGTGTCAGCAATTTGAATTCAGCTGTTTGAAAACTGATTGTAAGCCATGAAATAATGAAGATATAATTATTTTAGTGCAAGAACTTTGCCCCCCCCCCCTCTTACGCCCTCCTGTACTATTTTTGGTGGTGGAAACATCCGAATTCGTATTTTTGGTACCAATACCTTTCAGAAAAACCAATTGCTATAATTGTATCACAAAAAGCGCACGGAAAACCAGTTGCTCCCAGACCAAGTTGTTTTTGTAGTAATCCAAACTCCAAGCCTTATTAAAATTAGTTAAATAAACTATTTTTTTAACTGTTGTGAAAAAAATCGTCTGCTTTTCTTTTTTCAGTTTTTAAGGAGTCAAAACTCGGTAAATTATAAAAATACTGTATAAATTGCGCTATTACAATGTTCTTCCTAAAATGTTTCATTTCGAAAATGAATTATTTTGTTAGAAGGAAAAAAGACTTCCTTCTTCTTTGGTAAAATTTCTGTTGGTTCCTGTAAGCAACAAAATTGTTCTCATTTTCTCTTTTGGCTTATTTTTATATCATACTTTTAAGGAATTACAACTGGATTATAACTAAAATTGAATATTCTATTTGTGATATCAATTCATTACCAAATGACCTTTTAATTTTATACCACGGGCAAAGCCGTGCGAGTACCGCTAGTAAAAAGCAAAGAAGATATAGGAGTTCTTGCTAAATAACTTATCTTTCAATTTTTAAAACCTAATGGTACATTGTAAATATCTGTACACACAGAGGTACAGATTTTTCTGCCACACTTATGAATCTTCCATTACCAATCTTCACTTCATTCAAAACCACTTCTATGTCGTAATATCAAAATTGAAGCTTCGCACAACAGCGGCCCGGGTGATTTTTCATGTTTTGAAAAACTTTTCTTAAGAAAGCGCTGAAACCGTCAACAAAAATATAAACACACTTCTTTTATTTTACTCTTTCACGTCCATGCCTGGAATTTTCAGTTGTTTGCTTTGGACTGCTGTGAAAGCATTCTTTTTTTTTACCGTATAAATAAAGTTTAACATTGTAGTGTAAGAAACAAGAAAATAGCAAATAAAACGGCATGTGATGGGAAAAAAGTGAACGATTGTGTTGAAGGACTGCACTTTCATACAAAGCACATTTCAAAATTCGATACAAATCTGTCGAAATGTCAGAAACTGAAAGGATAAAACTGTAGAAATATTGAGGTTCCTCAGAATCAAAATCTAAGAAGGACCTTAAGCTTTGAGAATTTAGCTTCTAACAGTTGTATTTGTATATACTTTCACGAATTTCTATACATTTGTGTGTGAATGTGTGTGGTGGTGTGTGTGTGTGAGCACGCGTGCATGTACAATTGTACATGCTTATATTGTATATTAATATATGGGTAAATATAGGTTCTTTAAATTTAGACGGCCCATAAAAAAACTTCATGTGAAACTAACGATATTAGTGTTATTACTATGTTTTTAAGAATGTTTAAATATTAAAGAATATTGTCTTTTATATAGACCACACAGTTAATTACCTATAACTATTTAACTTTAGCATTAATAGCTGAAAATACCCATACATGTCTACTCCTCTGGCCTGACCAAATAATTGTTTATATACAGACATGTTCGACGTTAAATTTTCGCTAATATGTCACAGCGTTTTTTAACAAAATCATACAAGCATCAAAACATATTTCATCAATAAACATTGTAAAAATATTTTAAAAAATAGACTTTTAATTACTTGCTTTCAACTTAATACTAATAAAAGTTGAAAGCAAGCTAAGAGGTTTGAACAACATTCAAATTATATTGTAGCAGTACCCATTGAAAGTGCTACCAAGCGTACTTGTGCGAGTCACTGTTGTATTTCTCTAAGTAAGTTGAAGTTTTTTTATTGCATCGTTACCTAAACGCACGTAAGTATAATACAATATTTATTATGTGCAGACATCATGGATTACGTGAAATTCTGGTAAGAAGAAAGCGTGATGTTGTTTTTGTAGGAAATGTCTGATTTTGTCACATGTCTGGCGTCACTCCCCTGTCAGTTTTGTGCCTTAAAAGGGTAAATATACATTAAAACTATATTATAAGCATAATACATTTCATTTTTAATCTTAATTATACCTACTAATGTAATTTAAATAAACGTAAATAATGTGGGAAGTATTTTTACTAACGATCTTTTTTTTTTTTTGACATAGGGCTTACAGAAGCGAGCTCATATTCTCATTTTACATCAACAAATAAGAGAAATATTTCTAAATCAAACCAAAATTCTGCTAGTAGTGTCACTTCCTTTGGCAACTCATTTTCTCCTATTGTCGACAAAACTTAAAAGAAAATAGGAAAATCGTTCCGCTCTTATCGTTAGAAATGTAACAATAACGTCTACTAGTGAAATAATGAATATTAAATGAAACGGGTAATTTTTTCTTTTGGAACACAAAAAATGCATTTACCGTAAATTCAAACCTTCAAAGCAGTAAATCACCGCCCCTGTTGGAGGTATTTTGCGTGTATTCATCTATATAGTTTGCAATTTATAGTTTCAAAAAAACAAAACTCATCTTTATTTTAATGCTTTTAGTACTAAAGACGCATGAAGTATGTTAACTTGTCGGGATTAAACGAGGCTCAGATAAGAAGACGCACGACTTTGAGCATTCTGAAAATGAGGGGGGGGGGGGTCACTGGGCATAATTTCATCTTGGGCAGAAGTCTCTTTTTAGTGCAGAATCAACATCTAACTCTCTGCGTTCTAGGCGTTGCAAATCTACTTTCCTCAGTCCTTGATATTTTAGCCAATGGAATCGTTTAATCCGCCTTTTGCCATAAATCTCCTTGACAGAGATTAGGAATACAGCATAAAATACACATAATTAAATTGGGTTCATGAGGGGAAGGGGGTCTAAAAATTCGATCATGTAAAAATTGTTCGATGTTGTTGAAAATATTAATTCTTGTTATAAAATTAGTGTATTTGCCAGAAAACAAAAAAGGAACAGTATTATTTTTAGCGAAATAAATAATCCGACGTAGCTTTTATACCGATACCTAACTTTTAAGTTAAATTATACAACAGTTATTTACTATACAATACTTTTCACCGTTATCAATAGGTTTTACTGCCGTTTAAGGGTTCGTGAACAATTGTTTAATGTATAAAAATCTGTTTCGTAAAATTATGTAATCTTTACAGAAAAAAAACGCATTTGTCTGTCAGGAATTAGAAAAATTCTTATTAGATTAGTATTTAAATAAAATCAATATAATCCAACATTATTGTTATTATTTTTGGGGACTCAAGCATCTAATCAAAACATTTTATTGATTCTTTAAACAATTCCTAAAAATTGCTTACTTCATAAAAAATCTTCAGAACAACCCTGTCCGATCACAAGTTTTACCGATCCATAAAAAGTAATTGCTCCGTATTCTATCAAATTGGTAGATTTAATAGTACTTTTGCGTGACGTTATTAAAAGATGGTATCTTGGAAGAAAAAAATCGATCAAGAAAGTCATTTGGGGAGTAGAAATCACATGAATTTTTTTGCTTAAACTGCTAAGTTACAATTGACATAAATGCATATTTAAAGGGAAGAAAGAAATAATAGCTCTCTTTCTACCTAAAATATTTTCAGTTTCGTAAAACATAAATGAAGTTAAACCGTGCGTTCAGTGTAGAAGGTTGATTTTGATAAAATACTAGTTTTCTTTCTTAGTTGTATAAAAGACGAGATGACCCGTGCAAAGCATTAGCACTTGACAGAAGGAATGCAAAACAAGTTTTTTAGTAATTTTTTGAATAACAGCAAAAATGTGCATTGTTTGTCTGTTTTTCGCTGATAGCGGTGAAAAATCTTTAAAATGATGTCTTACTTTTGACGTTTGATGTAATATTACTGACATTATGCGCCGTACCCTCAATTATAAAATAAATAAAATAAATCAATGAAAAAAAAAAAGCCTTGAAAAAAAATATACATATTATGATAGAGAGTTGGAATAGAATTCTGCTGTCGACAAATTCAGCATTTTTTTTTTTTTTTTTGAATTTGAGTTCGATTTCGCTCCATTGGCAATATTTTGCGAATAATCCACTGAATGATGTTAAAATTGCTAATACTTATAAGATGAATCATTGTAAAAACAATTTGTTTTGCATTGATTCGTGACAAACTAGGGGTGTACAATTTTGAATTGTTTTCTTTCTTACTCTAGAGCACTATTATAGCACTTAAGGCATCTATAATGAAATTTACCCTTTAAGCCCGACCGGACTCAGAAGTCCCGCTTATATTAATTTAGTATTATGAATCCTACATGGCTGGAATACTGCTGAAACTTTTGAGAACCACTCCTTGTACTTCGCTGAGAGGCCGACAGATGGTACCTACGATCAGAAACTGTTTTCTTGGGGGCGCGGGCCCTAAGGCGTAAGAAGCCTTAGACCCCCAAAATTTTCAAAATTTTTACTCTGTAAAAAATGTTTTTTTGATGTATTTTCAACTCAAAATACCAATATATATTGGTGATTCTACGGTCAATGCGTTTTTTGTGTCCCCAAAGAAAAAAAATCCGTTTAATTTCACACTCATTATATCACTAGTAGCCGCTATTTTTATGATTGTAGTGGTAAGGGCCAGACTAAATTTCAATTTTTAGGGGGTTTATCGATACCAGGGGAAAATTCGTTGCCAGTGGAGTGACACCATTGGCAGAATTCTGGTTTTATTTACTAGTATTTCACTTATTTTTCGGTGTAAAATCATAGTATGGACTCATTTCTATAAAACCTGTATTCAAAAAATTTTTTCTCGTTGTAATAAAATAAAAAAAACAATCTTGAAAACACGACATGTTGCATACAAGTCGCACCGCAGATCCCAAATAAAAATACTTCCCGCATTATTTACGTTCATTCAAATTGCTTTCACAGGGGCAATTAATATTTAAAATGAAATTAATTATGCTTATAACACAGTTTTAATGTATATTTACCCTTTTTTGGAACAAAACTGCCAGGGGAGTGACGCCAGAGAAGTGACTAAATCACACATTACCTATAAAAACAACATCACGCGTTCTTCTTACCAGAACTTCACGTAAACCGTGATGTCTGCACACAACAAGCGGTATACGCCCAAAATGTCGCGGCCGAAGTG